>VZSV01000044.1:136414-204791 GCA_013398735.1 Nothocercus julius | reverse complement strand
AGATGCTCCAGTCCCTTGATCATCTTTGTCACTCTACACTGGACCCTCTTTAGAAGTTCCACGTCCCTGTTGTCCTGGGGAGCCCAGAACTGCCCCCAATACTCCAGGTGCGGCCTCACCAGAGCTGAGCAGAGGGGCAGGATCCCCTCCCTCGCCCTGCTGGCAACTCTCCTCCTCATGCAGGCCAGGATCCCCTTGCCCTTCTTGGCCACAAGGGCACATGGATGACTCATGGTTAACTTGTTGTCAACCAGGACTCCCAAATCCCTCTCCGTGGAGCTGCTTTCCAGCAGGTCAACCCCTAATCTGTCCTGGTGTCTCGGGTTATTCCTGGACAGGTGCAGGACCTTGCACGCGTCCTTGTTGAACCTCATGAGGTTCCTCTTTGCCCAACTCTCCAAGCTCTGTAGGTCTCTCAGAATGGCAGCGCAGCCCTCTGGCGTGTCAGCCCCTCCACCCAGTTCTGTATCATCTGCAAACTTGCTCAGGGTGCACTCTGTGCCCTCGTCCAAGTCATTGATGAACAATTTGAACAGCACCAGGTCCAGTACTGACCCCTGCGGGAAACCGCTGGCCACAGACCTCCAACTAGACTTGGCATTGGATACCCTGTATCCCAGATTAGTTGCACATCCTAACTGGCTATTAAAATCCAAGCATGGCAAAGATTTAAAACCCAGAAATAACTAGTATTCAAAGTTCTTGTATTGGTATTTGGTATATATAGGAATACACTTTATCTTAGATCTTTATCTCAGTTGCATTCAGGCCAAAGTATGCTAGTTTTCTATGAGTTTGTGAAAATATATTTTTGATCCCTTTTCTAAAAAACTACAAAAATTGAGGCTGATCCAAGGTTCTGTACAACTGTGTTTGTGTTTCCAAAAGTCATGTTGCACAAGGCCACATGTGGAACTTCCTAGATATGATTAGATTGCTTGAAGCACAACAAGGCCCTTATTATCCTGAAAGATCAGAGATGATATCTGCTGTCTTTTGGTCTGGAAAAGGCCATTTTCTATGAGATTTTCTTTCAAAGCTGCAAACAGAATTAATTCCTGCCACATATGAAATTAACCCATTTACCCAAACAGCCTGACTCTAAACCAAAATATTTTGTTCACTAGAGCCATCAACTCCTGTTCTTGTTAGTTTATAAATTATATATCAACTCTATATGATATAACACATTTACGACATAGCTTTCAGAAACTTATTAGGAAATGGTTTCTGCAAGATTAAGTTTTTCCTGATACATGCCACAATTTACAGCTAAGGCGTTTGCCCTGCTAAGCTCACATGCTTGAAATAGTTGGGTTAACCATACAAGTGTGATCATCTGTGTCAGTAAAGAGATTTGGAGAGAAACAATTTCTTTTTAGCATTCTCTTTGTAACAACCTGTCCTCATGGCACCATGAGTGCCTCAAACTAACTGAGGTGCTGAGCATTTTTCAAGTGAAATTTTCAAATAGAAATTTTCAAATAGATCAAAATAAGTCTTTTTTTTTTTTTTCCCCTCTCCTCCCTTCCTCTTTTTCCCCCCTGGACACACGTGTACTATCACAGTCCTGGAAAGAAAGTGAACTCCAAGGATCCCTCCCTAGGTCTCTAATTTAGCCATTTCACAATAACTTTCCTACAGGCTCACTGAACATGGATAGTTGTTGTGTCCTCAATTGAAATTGAAAACTCACTAAAGCACTACACTGTTGAGGAAACTGAATGATTAACATGTGCCATGGGCTCTGGATGATGGCTTTGCCATCAAGAGGAAGATCAAATATCTTATCCAAATGATGGAGAGAACCTTCACAGCGCTTCTTCTCAAACAAAAATATCCATATATTCATCATCAGAGGCTGGCTCATTTTTGAAGCCCAAGCAATGGAGGAAGTTTTGGAGGATATGATTTGGAAGCCACTTAACTCCAGCAAAACACAGTACTAGCCTGCAAACTGACCATGTCTCAGCTTAATCTTTTGCCCCCAGCAGAAATGAAACTTCTGTGTTTATATTTAACATTACTTGTACAACTGTAAAACAGTAGTAAGTGCTTATTAAAATGGCAGAATATATAGTGTTTACCTTAGTCTAAAAAAAAAAAAAAAATTACAGAAACAACTAATGTAAGCATATGGCACTCCAAGACCTGGCTGAAAAAAGCCACTTTTTTTCCCAGTGTGTAAAATAAGATCTGAAAAGAGGTAGCATCCATTTCACCTATTTCACAAAAAACAAGTATTTGTACAGAGTATAGCAAATTAGATTAGCACATTTCTGATAAAAGTATAGCACAACTTTACTTTCTCATGTGTACTTTACTACCATCTGCTTACTAGTTTTGCACAGCAAAAAGGCACTTTTTGGTAGAACAGGAACTCTGGATGCCACAGATAATAGCAGAGGGACGAGTCAAGTCTTGAATATCATTCCATGGGATGTGTTTGCCTTTGGTCAGGAAAATGCTACCATTTCCACAGCAAGAATAAAATAAATTGCTTAGCTCATGGAAGACAGAAGGTTTTTTTAGCAACTATCGTTGTGAATGCTGGTTTGTGTGAAAGGATGTAGTCTGATTCCCTTCCCACAAGGTGCTGCTACAGAACAGGATTTGCTCAGGTATTATCAGAAATGTGCAAATAAATCTCTTCAGAATTTGAGACCTTTGCACACAAGCCAGGGAAAAAAAATAACTGAATAGCAGAGAAATATATCTAAGCATTTCAGTTCACTCATAGCTGAACTACTGGAGGAAGGGGCAAATGGAAGGCTGCTTTTCCCTTTCCAGTTTCTTCCATTTTATTCCCTTGAACAAATAGGCAACTTTTTCATTTACTTCTACTCTGCTTCCAAGATTAGCCTCTCTCTTTCTTTATGGAACTGACTTGTATAATCTCTCCAACATAAAGGCAATGTGAGTGAAAGAAGGTGAATGGTTATCACAGTGTTATACTTCACTCCTTGCCCTGCTTCTTTCTGCTCCTTTGATCTCTATTGTTGCAGAGAAAAGGGAGGCTGACAAGTTCACAGACCAAAACCTGTGGTGAGTACGGCAATAAAACCACTAACCATAGTGTTAATTAAAGCTGTACTTATTTTACCTTAACCATATTCTATTACCTCCATAAAAATCTGTGTCTTTGAATTAGTTTCTTGGGACAAATGTACAAGAATAATTTTTGTCTGTTTATCTACTGAGAAAAAACACCTGTGAGCACACCGGCCTATTTAAATCTAATTTGACAAGGGCTTGTAAGATGCAGAAGAAAATTGTCTGTCAACTAGAGGATAGAGAACCAATTTCTATCTCTACTGAGAAAAAAAAAAAAAAAAAAAAAAAGAATTTGCTTCATGACCTCATTTCATATCAGAAATGAGAATATCAATGACAGAAGGAAAAATTACAAATACCTGAACAAATGCCTGAAGAAAAAGCATCTATCAGAGTTTGCATTGGTGTAGACAGAAGAAATTCCTACCATGGGACAAAAAGCAAAGGAAATCTGGGATCACTTGTTCCATTGCGCAAAGAACTACTGGTTTAAACATGTTATGTACACAAATACAAAACCTACAACTCACACGCATTTCAGCTTTAGTGTCTCAAATAGTTCAAACCTGAATCTGATCTATATTTGCATTTAATTACATGCCTTATCAGCTCAAAATACTGAGGTATATGGCAAGATATGGTATCTCAGAATGGTGCCCAAGGACCTTCTGAAAAGGAATAGATGACCAGAATATCTTAATTGCTGCAATTGCCTGTGAGCATCAAAGCAGATGCCTTGTAGTAGCAAAATATAGCAATAGCCCACCTATATAGTTCAGGAATCATTGTACAACATAACTAAAACCATAGCAAGACATCTTAACATATGATGTACTTCCCCCCTCTTCCTCTAGCTCTTTCCAATTCCTGTCACTGTTTGTCCATTCTTTGCGACAGACCTGCAGCTTTTCCTTTTTGGCTCAGCACATCTGACCCCACTGGATGTTCCATTCAGACAGGGTTGCTAAAATTGTCACTACTCTATGCGACCCTGTGCCACTTGTTCTAGGTGTCCCTGCTTGAGGGTTGGACTAGATGATCTCTAGAGGTCCCTTCCAACCTTAACCATTCTGTGATTCTGTGCTTCTGTGATACTCTCTCCTTTTCCTTGCTATGGATCTCCTCAATGTAGCAGATATATGAAGTATCTGAAAATGAAAACCCACTCCCGAACTTACTCAGCCTGAGAGAGAGAACAGAATGGAAATCTTCCATCTTTAGACATCTGTTTCGTTTTTTTCAACCTCCATTTGCCACTGTCTTCAGTGTCAAGCCAAGTTAGTTACTATGTACTAGGATAAAGTTACTTCAACAGTCTTATTAGAAGCAGAATCTGATATGAAGTATAGAAACTTTTGTCTCCAACGTCATGATTCCCCATTTAGCCATGAAGCTCCCTGTCTTCACCATCAGCGATTCCCATGTTTTTTGATTCCCACACTATTTGGTAGTCACAATTAATAGTTTGTATAAAAATGTAGAAAATGGATCATAAATAATCTTTATGCATTGGACAACACATTATGCACTGTTTTCTCTGCTATGAAAAATCATGAGAAATAACATATCTTGTAAAACTGCCTTAATATCTTGTAAAATTGCCTAATTTCATCTAGAAAAATGATTTGCAGAAGTGAAATACAAACAAGACCTGAATGTAAAATCCTTTATTAAAATACTTTGAATTGACTTCAGCCATGTGTAAGTTAACCTAAAATTTTATCCAATTAGAAACCCATTAAAATGCTTCATCTTTACAGGACTTTCTCAAATGTACTGTAATGGAATCCAATCACTGTAATAACTTAGTGAACTCTGCACCCTTCTGCACTCTGTCTGCCACTGTAACTCAATATATTTGCAGAACAACCAAACCCACCCCCCCAAAATAGCCCCTAGTGATTAGGAACTAAAACAATGGTTTCTCTGACTTCTCATGAGAAAACACACACTTCCCAGCACTATGGAATTGGCTTGCCTGGAGTGTAATTGCTGGTATCCAATGAACTGCAGACAGTTTCCGTCTTTCAGTAGTTACTGTAACCTTTTTTTGCTTCTGTTTCATGTCTACCCCAAGAAACAAGTTGGAAAAGCTGCTTTGAGTAAACAAATGCTTGAAGTAACATAGTAGAAAAAAATATTTGAAGAATACTGTGTAGTTGCTTTATCAGGATAACATATGGGGAAGTGAGAAGAGAGACCTGAATGGAAAGGCTTGACAGTGCATATTAAATTTTGATCCTGTAAAATTCAGCTAAGCGTAACTAAGGAGGTCTCCAAGCATAGTCTGAGATTCATGCTGGGTTAATTTAAGGAATTCCCAATTCGAGTTTATGTCCTGTTCTTCTGACGGAGATAACCAGTTTGTGATTAAGAGATTAACCAAGTTCTTATTAACAGAAGCTGTGGAAGCAAACATGCGATAGCTCTTCAGTCACTATTCAGTCAGCATTTCATAGCTTTACAGCAAGTTCAGTTTAAATCAACCTCAGTATAAATTAGTTTATCAAGAGGCAGACTACCTTCACTCTGTTGGCTGCACAGAGAGGCTGTGGGGTTTCAAAGAGAGGAGCAAAGAAAAGAGCAAAACAGACAAATGAGTAGGGAAAATTCATTATCGACCCTGGCTGAATCACCAAAGATATGCTAGAGCAATATACATAGTTGAAAGCCTGTAGAGCTATTAAGCTTTGTATCTGATTCCAAGGGAATCCAAAAGATCACTAGTATTTTACTATTATTATTACTTTATTTTTTCTGTAAACTTCCGCATCTCCACTTCAGGTTGGTGACTATGCAATTATTTCATGGATTCAGAGGTACTGTTGAAATCCTTGTGCACACACGCATGTGCACTGCAGAAAGTGTGCCCTGCAGAAAGTGTGCACCTTCATGAAATTAAAGACGTCAAACAAACCTGAAAGTTCTTAGCAAGACTAAACAAAACAGAACAGGACAAATATTATTCATAAGATTCCTCTTCTACCAATCCATCAAAAAAACAAAGCTGTTCACAAAAAGAAAGACGCACTTTGACTACTCTCTTTACTGAAAGTACTGTTAGGGAAGAAATTTGAATTTCATTGTTTTAAATAATCTGCCATGAGTCTTTTGGGTGTATATAGCTTTTCATATTAATATTGAAATCAATTTATTCTTAATATAAAAAGTAAAAAAAAATCAAAATTTTTCAAAATGAAAGCCTTTAACTGACCTCTGCTCAATTATTCTGTAGAATTTTATAAGAATTTTGATTTTATGATGTAATTCAAGATAAAAAAATATCCCAGAACCTTTTCACAGGATGAGAAAATTTCCTCTCTCCATTCAGATACTTAGTAATTGTCCAAAATTTATAGCTGGGGGAGATGTATATCAGAGTATTCACAGAATCACCTTAGACAATAACTTCCTCAGATGGCCACACTCTAGAATTTGATTCATCTCATTTTGAAGTGGACATTTAAACAGAGGCAGCCTAGATTTTCTTGTAAGAGGGCAAAGAGTTAAAGTGAAATTAAAGGCAAACTACATGTAAAACGCTGTCACCTCATTAGACACAAACTCCACATTTTTTAGCCTTTTCCCAGAAAATACAAATTGGCAAATTCAGAAAGGAATTGATACAATATTTGGTCTATGAGCATACCAAGAAGAAAATATTACATCACTTCAAAACACTGCAATGTCCACAATGCAGCCACACAGGTTATTGTGAAGAAAACAATGGTAAAAAAGTCTGATTTAAATCACGTTGACATAATGGAAAGATCACCGTACAGTTTATATGCAAAGATTTCTTCGGAAATTGACAGGGAAGGTAGACTTCCTAATAATTACAGGTCTGTTCTCATTAAAAATCAGAACTCACAAGGCTTTCTTTTGAGAAATACTGAATATCGAAAGGAGCAGCATGGTCATACCAGAATGTGCTCAAAAAAATTCGTAATGAAAATCAAATCTCTCAGAAGGCATTTAATATTGGGGAAAAAATAAAAAGAAAACATAAGGAGATATCTAAAAGTAATGAAAGCGAGCGTATTATGGGATAAGGACATACTACAAATAACACACAGCATGAATATGTTCTATGAAAGCTTGGAGTTATGCTGTATTAAATGAACCTGCCCTTGCCCTGTATTTGAGGTCAAACAGTCCTTGACAGGCTGCTATTTGGATGACAGACCTTAAAGAAACTGGCAAGCACATACCAAAGTTCATGCTGTATTGAACACTTGGCTGATACCAGGGCACAAAAAATGAAGAAAACCTTTATTCTGTCCTGTTACTGCTTCTAAACTGAAGAACAGGAAACAGAAAATAAAAGCATGGCTGTCTGTCTCTTGATTGATATTCCCCTGTCTGCTAGACAGTTATTAGGGATTAATTTAACTAATCAGCAGGTAGTGAGCACTTTCTAATAGCCTTGATTTGACAGTAATAAGGGAAAAAGCCTCAACTGCTTGGGAGCCTAACTTCACCTCTAGGGACCTCGCTCATGTAATTAGGTTCAAAAGAAGCAGGACAAACCCCAAAACAGAGGATCGGCAGCAGAGGAAACTTCTGAAAGGGGACAGAGAACAACTGCAGAACAGTGTCCCTCCTGACCTAGATGAGGGAAGACATTAGGAAGCAGAGCTGTCTGCAGACTGCTGTATTAGTTGCGCTTAGTAACTGCTCTTGTTGTTCAGCTGTGATAACTCTGTATTTTGAAATGGTGTTTTATGTTATTGTGTATTCTGTACTTAATGACCACTGCTCCTTTGCAGAAAAAAAAAAAAAATTAGAGTGGCTAAATTCATTAGTTCTCACTGAATAATCACTGCCGATAAGTAATATATTTTTGGCCAGGTCCCAGGTAGGGGAATCTAATAACTGGCTTCTATTCCAGAACGGGTAAAGACGAGACCAGTCACTAGGGGTAGGATTCATTTAATCTAGTTTTATCATTTAAAAGACAGATAATTAATAAAGTTAGCTATCCAGGCACAACCATTCGAAAGTAAAGCCTCTCCAGGAACTGTAGCTACATCTAATTCTAATAGGATGAAGTGGATTGCCCCCTGGAAGGATCTGGCTCATTCCACTCATTAGGAAAGGAGACTGCAGAGCCAGGCAGACAGCTTACATTTAGATACATAAAACTGTGATTCTCATGGGTGCACAAAGAAGAGTCTTGAGAAAGCTCAAAGATACAACTAGTCCTGAACTGGTGAATCTGCAAATTGCAAATTCAAACACTTTAAAATTCATCTTCCAAATATTTATACATATATATGTGTTAATATATATATTTCATTTAGAAGAATTATTGATTTATTTAACAACTGTTTCTGTGCTCTCATTAAACTGATAACTGTTTTATGTAACTAACTTCACAGCAGAAAAAGAATTTAAACTGTCTTTTGGGTAGTCTGGGTGAACACCCAAACAGCCCTTCAGGCTGTCATGTCTGTCATTAAACAATACCCGTATTTCCTAAAGCAGAATACCTGTTTTCCTAAGGATCCACACCCTGTGCCTCCCTCTGAAGGAAAAAAAAAAAAAAAAACCTACCACCTGGATTAGTAAGATTGCATGAATGCATGGCCTGCAGCAATAAGTAAATTTATTAGATCTCTGGCAACACATTCTTAAAACAAACTTAGTAGTTTTCAGGCTTCTGCTCACTAATTCCTCTCGCGGCGCCAGATGATGACTCCCCAAAAGTGGACTCCAGCTGAATTGAGCAAGATTTAATTTATTCTATCAGAAAATAGCGGGTCTAGAGCTGCTTGCTTAAGTACTGCCTTATATGGGACTTTCATTTGTTTATACCCGTAAAGTAGTGCCATGCACACGTAGTAATTCACAATAAAATTACTGTTAGTAAGTAGCCTGGTCAAAGAATCTGTAAATGTTCCTTTTTTAAAATCACACTTCCTTCATTTGGGCCCTTCTACAGCAAACTCTGTTGCATGGGTACCTAATATTTCAATGCTTCTGAGTACTCAGTACATGAGTGGGTGTTACCTGAACCCGAGGTCCTTAATTTTTCATAATGAATTTGAGATAAGTATTTGTGGCAAAATAATTGGTAAACTTGTCTGCTAGTTGAACTTTTTAACTCTGACTGTTGAATGATGTCTTTGCAGAGAATTCCTTTCCATTTCAGATGACAATCCAGTCTCATAAATCTCAGATTTACAGCCTTAACAAAAAATGTATGAGAGATGCATTAAAGACATTGTTGTTATTTGCACAGCCTACTATAAATAAAATGGAATAGCTTCTCCATTTTAACAACTTGACTTCTGGACAGCATTCTTGTAGTAAATGAATGAGCACCTACAGGAAAACTGCTCCTTTAACTCCATGTCAAAGTGATTGAACTAGTGTTTTTTTAAGAATTTGCTTCTACAGATTTGAATTTTGGAACTTTTTCTGTTCTGGCAATGCAACAAATAAAATGCCTGACTGACTAAAGGAGAACAAATGCCAGGCAGTTCACTTAACATTACTTTTAATTCATTTCAGATTAATTGTACCAAGTAATCTTGAATACTTGACTTTATATTTTATTTGACTGGAGAAACTCCTTTGTGGTGGTTTTGATCTCTTTTAAGCTATGCCAACCCTATAACCTTACAGTGATTTAACCCTACTCAGGAAGGACAAAGTGAAAACATCAAAACATAAAAAATAAAAACAGCCATTACTGTTACAAAGACAATAACAGGTTCTTTTCTAAACATTTATAACTTTGCTTTAAAACATGCCTTGCAAAGGAAGTAGATATGAGTTCAATAAATCATTTCAACTGCATTCCTCCATTCTTACTTTATCCTATATTCCTGTGTTCCTAATGCTGCAGTCACAATATATATAAATAAAATTGGGGAGTAATCCCAAGTTCCTTCAAAGATTCACATCAAAGTGTAAAAAAGGTCTGTCTAAATATCAAAATTAAGTACAGAAAAGAAAGAAGTTCTGAACTAACTCCAGAATCAGCATGATCACTGGGGGTTTCCGAAGACAACAGCCAGGCTCAACAGAAATACTTCAGAGGGACAGGGGACAGAAGTGACAGTGAAATTATGACAACTCAATCTTAACTTGAATTCTTGATTGAAAGAACACATTCTTTCCATCTCTATACATCATCTCTCTAAGATTTGAAATAGTTAAGCAACTGAATGAAAGCTGTCAATAGAAAAACTCCATCTTTAAAATTAAATTCAATTTGTGCCGTCACTAAAATGGTTCTGTGTTTTCAGCACAAAAAAAAGTTTATAAAATGCAATTTATTTAAACACTCTTCATATTTTACTCAACTTTGAAAGGGATGACAGATTGAAGTACTATTCCATGTCTTCAAATACTTGCAAAATAGTGCAAAATACTGCAACATCTTGATAACCGACAGGTCATATTTAAGAGCCTAAAATCACAGCAGATTTGGTAAAATTCTTTTTTTTTTTAATAAAATTACATATTGACCTTAAATAACCAAGGTAAGTTTTTTCACAAGCCAAGTTGAAATAAACCTGGTATTGCTCAGGCTTTTGGGAAATCCTTGATCAAGGTTTCTGAGACCATCCTCCTACATGTTTTCAGAACTAAAATCCTTCAGCTTTTTCCCAAAGGCAAGGGAACAAGTTTCCATCAACAGCCAAGTCCAACTCCCACTGAGACTGCTGGCTATCACACGCAGGCAGTGAAAGGCATGGGTTGATCTGCAGTCCCAAGTTTACATATTTTCCCCCAGTTTTTGTACAGAGACGTGGGGACGTGTGACCACAGGAGTTTTAACCTGCCAACTAGCACAAATGTCTGGCATTATGGAAGAAGGTGTTGCCAGACAGCATAGTCCTGTCAGGACGTGACCGCAGCCTCCTGAACATCATCTGCCACCATTGGCATCATCGCTGGCACATAGAGCAGAGCGGTCCCCTGCTCCTGGTGCAACCAGGGCACTTGCTGAGCTATCAGCTTCATCTCATCCTCCTTTGGTTGGCCATGTTAAACTTGTGATTTTTAAATTCTTTCATGGGCATTCAAAACATTTACACCTCCTCCTCCCCCTCAAAAAAAAAAAAAAAAAAAAAAAAAAAGAAAGATAGTTTCTTTGCTACTTATTTGGACAGCTTTTACTTGTAACAGGCAGCACCATGCAGGAGTTACAGAGATACAGCCATGGGCCTTGGGAGACTCATCCCACCAGGAACACCAGGAGAATGCCCACAAGTGCCAGGCAGTGAAGAACTGTGGTACAACCAAGATGGGCACACAAGGCCCAGGAGACACGATGATGAAGCTCATCTGTTCAAGCAGATTCAAAGGGCAACTCAGACAGAATCAGCCTCAGCAGCCCTTCTGCCAGATGATTTTAGAGTGCTACTCAAATCCTTCCAACTAACTGGTAGCTTCACTGTTTAGGAAAGTGAGCTCTCCCTCGCAAAGACACTTCTCTCCCTTCTCCTCTTGATTAGAGAAGGAAATTAGGCACTTATTTGCAGGATAGCTTCATTAAAAGTGTGTAAAACTTACACACATAACTTAGATTGACTGGGTTTCTTGCTCTGCGTAATAGGCCTGAACAGGCATGGTTGTCAGTTGATTTGATATGAGCAGATCAGACTGCAGAACACTCTGGTCTTCACACAGCCAGTTGTGTATGTCATAAAATGCCACTGATGGTGGGGCCACTGTTTGACATACAAGGAAAATGAAATTCTGAGATCATCTATGAAAGCTGGATAACCATCTGGTCAAGTTAAAAGTAATCCAGTGCTGCTCCTTCTGTGCAAAATAATCTACTCCAGGCACATACATATTAAAGCAAGTCATATGGCTATGACTCCCTATCTTTTTAGAGAAAAATCTGAAACAATATGTGGTATATAATAAAACTGGGATCTTTTCAACATTCGCACATGCAAGTTAAGTCATACAAATGCCCACATCCCTGCTAATCAATTTTCTATCCGCTACAGCCTTGTCTGTTCTAGAAAAAAAAATGTTCATACCTTAACACTTTCAAAGAATCAATATGGTCCACAGGTCAGAATCCTATTTTGCCAGTTGGAGGCCGGATTCTAGCATTAGTTTTCCAAACTACCACCTACAACATAACTTTTTGAAGAAGTTTGCTTGTCTACCTAGGCCTCTTAGGCTTTTTGTTTGTAAAGTGCAATGAATGCAAACAGTATATAAAATCTGAATACATAAAATCTGGCTATTATTTTAAAATGGCACTTCCTTCCTTCTCTCTGCCCCAAACCAGCAAGTGCAGCTGTATCAGCATAAAAATGCTTATCAGTTCATGTTATTGACAGGAGTAGTTCCACCTGTTCTTGTATAACCATTAATCTATTAATTATTCCAGGTATTTTTTAGCTATTTTTCACATCAGAAAAGAAGGCAACACTATATACACCCATATAGGTTTGCAACCATACATAGCCTTTGCTCTTTAAGTTCTCCAGTTCAAACTCATTCAGTCATCTCCAGCAATCATTCCAGTAATAATCTGTGATCTCTATTCTGATGTCTACCTCTGAACTGAAAGAGATTTCTTAGATCACTGTCTCCTTACCCCTACGGCCATGGCCAGAGACAGCCAGAGGGAAAACCCTGTTTCTCATCACAAGCTCATCAATTTCCATCTCTGCAAAGCACAGACTTCTTGCCCTTCGTTCCAGCTCCTACATTTTGAACAGCCCTTCAAAAAGTATTAACTAAAATTGGGCACTGCAGTCTGGAGGACGTCTCACACTTTTTTTTCCAAATATCCTGACTCAAGAAAATCAAAAGAACATAATCTGATCATGAAAAGTCTTTGTCTAAGTAAACCTTTGGACGTGATTCTGATCTTCTATCATTAAGCTCATATGTGTTGCAAAATCTTCAACTGCTGGAATTTGAGCAATAGCTCTATTCTTCACCGCTTCACAAACTCACACAGTAGCTTCTTGTATAGTTTGTAAGACTAATAGTATAATACGATTGTGGGAAAACACCTTCTTTTCACTTCCTTTAGTTAATAAGCAACTTTCAGAGTAAGTTTGATAACCGTCCTTATGTTAAAGAACATAGCAGGGAAGGGCGAAATGAAACCTGAGAGCGTACTGTCTCAAAAACTACCTGTTCAATGAAGACACATTTGCTGTAATTTAACTTGCAGTGTGCGCTGACATTAAAGAGGTCTTTACTTGTAATCTCCTTGTTCTGTCATTGACAGATATTTCAATTTACAATTAGCAACATGTCTTCATGTACCTTGGTACATGCAAATGGGGATAAGATAGACTACTGCATCATTCTAGAGATGTACGAGCTGTCCCCAATTGAACTGGTATGTCTATGTGGCGCATAGTGGAATGCCAGCAAGCTCAGGTCTTGCCAGAATCAAAATGGAACTTTTCCCAGTTCAGTGCTCTGCTTGCCCTATCCAGCCCTGCTGATTGCTAATACCCGAGCAACTACGCAGACTAGATTAAGATCTACCCTGAGCAACTCAGTAAAGGATTATGCTGCTCTATAGATGGAAAAGTCTTATTTTGGCCACCAGGAAACAAATGCATTAGGCAGTTTTTATCTTGGTGTTTTTCCACAGTGTGCTCTACAGGTTGATGGTTAAATTCTTCTCTTTTCTACCCATCCATGACCATAAAAAACATTTTCTCTCTGGTCTGTCACCACATGGCCTTCTTGTTGTAAATTCATAACTGCTTACATGGATATATTGGCCAAGACTTCCATTTATTTTGAAGTTTTCATTTGACACTGTTCAACAATTAGAGACAAGCAAAGGTCCTAAGAATTTGTCAGACAAATTTACAGCCAGTGTTCACATTAGGGAGCATCCTCACAGAACACCACTTTCTCTGCATCACTTTTTGATAAACAGAACAGCAGCCTATTTAAATGCAGTGCAGAATGGGATGGCAACCTTCATTCCACTGCCACAGAACAGTATCATTTGGACTATGATTGATCTTTTTCTTTCTAAGGCACCTCAGAATACAGCTACTCAAAAACTGCTGGATAATGAGATTCACACAGCGTATTACCTGAGAAAGTTACAGCCTTCTAGGCTAATATTTTGCCCCCTTATCAAATATGTAATGTATTCTGAATAAAAAAGGAAATGTTATGCATAAGCACATGGAGGACCCAAAGGATGATGTTTTGATTTTCACTGCATGTAGGTATTTCTTAGAGAGATGTTTATAATTCTGGTAATATTCCAGAAAAACATAGAGTTTGAACATATCCATTAATAGCTATGTTATATTTCAACTTTAAAGCAAATATGTGGTCTCTTCTTAAACCATGGAGAGCTTAGCAAGGTTGGCTTTGTAACATTAACTTTCCACTTTTTGAGGATTGATACAACAACCGATCATAAAAGCTTTGTGCTAGAAAAAAGTCTAGAATGTCTGGAGAAGAGTATTCTGTAGACATCACATCTAAGCATGGACTTGTCATGAGCAAGTCCTTATGCAAGTAGACTAGAATTTACTGGCAGAGAACTCCTTATTTCTTTGGTGATTCTGCCACCTGTGTTACCTTTTATGCTGAAATATGTGGTAAGATTTTATGGTGAAACCAAAATCAAGAACAAAAGGTATTTCACTAACACTTCCGTTGACACATATATGATTTTTCATCATATTTCTTATTTCAAGAAATATGATGAATATGAAATATTCATGATGAATATGATGAAATATGAAATATTTCATATTTCAAGGCATATTACCTTGAAAATATTTTATTCTCACACATGGTCCTACCTGCCATTTTCCAAAACAAAACAACTGTACTGCAAGGCAGTCTTAGTAGCAAAGGACTCTGAGCCATTCATCTCTTAAGCAAATACTGTACCATAATTACATTCTTAATACTTTTGTTAGATTTTCTTTCTTTATTTAACCCATATATTTTATAACCAAACTGAATCTTAATTTCACTTAGCTCCATATTTAAAATTTAGTGTCAATCTGCTTCAGTTGATTTGGGTTTGATTTAAAATCCAGCCTCCTCAGTACCTTTCAGCAGGATACCAGAAAATCCACTTATGAAGCAGTAAATCAAAATAAAATTTGACACAAGAAAAGAGTACTAAGAGAGAAAAAAAAATAAAAAAGAACGAGTAAGTGTGAACAGGAATTAAAATAATAGTTTCCTATATGAGCATGGTATCAAAAGAAGTGTAACAAATACAGTTTTTCCAGATCTAAATTACTTAGACCAAATTTCATCATAGAATATACCCCTTCACCTAACTTTCTAGTAAACCCACTGTTTGCAAAAGTTAAATGAAGAACAGATATTAACATAAATAACAAAAAACTTTCTGTGAACTTCTATCCCTGTGAACCTTGTAATCTCACCACCTATAAAGTGATAACTGATCAAGTGCCCTGTGGAAATTTTGTAAAGAGAAAAGACAGAATAGTGATGTAAAGACAACTAAGTCTAATAGGTTAGTGAAATAAAAAATAATATATTTTAATGTTTTGAATACTGTACTTCTATAAAGTATAAGCAGAAACTTGAAGTATTTTCGAAATCAAAATAAATATAAAAATAATAGAAAACAAACACACTGTTAACAAATTCTCCAAAACAGCATTAGATCTCCCCAAATAGGTGTTAAGTTACAGTGGATATTTATTTTAGATAAGCACTGTGAATCTGTGAAAGAGCATAACCAATGAGCATAATGTTTAAAACTGGTGATTACTTAGTTTATGGTTTCTGGTACTTATAATGTTTTTTGTAATCTCCTCTCATAAGTCTCAGAGACTTTCATACGAAATTTGAAATCTAGGGGCAGAGCATCATATATTAAATATATTGAATCCAAAATGGCAAAATGATCCAACTTTTCACCACATGAAAAATATCATATGCCATTTCATAACTCTAACAACCATGGCCAAACGTCCAAGCTACCTCTCCACAAGACACTGATGAATACACAACATGAGGGATGGGCAGTGTGAGGCATCCTGTGAGGGAATTTGCTAGAGTATCCTTCACCATGCTGCAAGATTTGATTCCAAAGGTTAAGTTATTTAGGAAAATTTTATTTGTGTCATTACAGAGGTTAAAAATTGAAAGAGTTTAGATCCTATAC
Organism: Nothocercus julius; assembly: GCA_013398735.1. Taxonomy (NCBI): domain Eukaryota; kingdom Metazoa; phylum Chordata; class Aves; order Tinamiformes; family Tinamidae; genus Nothocercus; species Nothocercus julius. Next base: position 188,608 of record VZSV01000044.1, on the reverse strand, counting down.
TGTCAAGCGATTTAGAGCACTGGGGTCAATAAGAGAACAGTATGTGAAAACTTTCATTATCTTCCTAGAAAATCTAAATGATATGTCAAGCAAACAGCTTACAGTATTTAGAACTCTTTAAGAGACATACCCAAAAAGGTATAAATCTTCCGACTGTGGTAAAACTAATATTTATAATGCTTTAACTTTTGTCAGATACAGGAGATGAAAAATTATAAACATTTACGTTTCCAGTGAGTATAATTTCTACAATTCTCTCCATACTTAGAATTTCAGCATACTCTCTTTTTAACACCAATAGTGACCTGAAGTTCACCTTTCAGATCTGTGGTTTGAATCTACTTGATAGGCAGTGAAAAATGCAATTATCAATAAACAATGCAATATGACTGTCAATGTTAACATTGTGGAACTTGTGTGGAACATGGAAAATACTATGAAAATGCTAAAGAACTTCACACCTAGTATATACAAATGATGGATGTAAACATTCAATTCATGCAGATTTACATTTTTCCATTAAGTTTTGGGAAAAATCTCCCAGAGTTTTTTTCAAGGTCACTGCAGCCAAGGCTGCCCCAACCTTCATGTCTCCAACCACTCCTTCTTTGTTTGTTAATACCAGCAGCTCATCTCTCTTAACTGGCTTCTCCATCACCTGTGTTAAAAGGTTAGCACCAGTGCTCTGCAGGGACGTCCTGGACTGCTTGTTGAAGTCACGCATGAGAACCAGGACTTGTGACTGTGAGGCTACTTACAGCTACCTGTAGAAAGCCTCACTGACTGTCTCTTGGACTGTCTGTTGGACTGTCTTTTACTCTTTATCCATAAACTCTGGACTTGCTCTTCACCCACCCCTAGACTGAGCTCCATACATTCCAGTTGCTCTCTCACGTAAAGAGCAACTCCACCACCTTGCCTTCCTGGCCTTCCTGAGAAGGAGTGAGAGCCTTTCTCCTCCTGTGAGCAGTGACCAGTTTCCAGCCTTCTTCTACAGTGTTATCATGTACTGTTTCACATCGCACAGAGCTCCCCAGCAACTCCACTGCTGTGGGGGGGTTAGGACACCTGGAGCTGCATGGTCTCTGAGAATACCCTATCATCTGCTGATCATCTCGGACGCTATGCAGCCTACTGACTTCATCCTGTGACTCCTTTATCTGACAACACAATCTGTCAACAACACAACACCTTCTGCAAGGGAACCGACTTTCAGCCCAGGCCTCAAGAGGAGGCCCCAAGAACGCCCTGAAGCCTGAGACCTGTCAGAGGCTCTGTCTGGGTGGAAGCCCCTGGCACAGCCGATGCAGCCACTCCAACAGCTACTGAGGAACGTGCTCTAGGGCATATCATAGCCATATCTGAGGAATGGACTCTACTAGGCTTGGAAATGAGGTTGCCTTCTTGCGCCCTTCTGCATAAACTACTGCACAAACTGCTGCATCTGTTCACTGCTTCTGCGCTCATAATAATATTATGGAGGCTCCTACAACCCACACAGAGGAAACCACCTCATACAGTTTCCCATAACACACAATTATAATTTTCCCTTCTGTGAGTAAATCAAGACTGTGTACTCTGTTCTTGGTTGAGAAATTTCTACTGCTCCTTTCCTAATACATTAATGTCAGACAATCTCTCCTGCTTTCAATAATGCAGTTTAGATTGATATAACACACTGAGCTGTCATCTTCCATTACCCAGATTTTCATGTGCAAAATGTTAAGTCTTTAGGCTGAAAAGTATTAAGCCCTTGCTGGTTCTATACAGCTTGACATGCTCCTTGCTAGAAACATCTCAATAAAAAATAAAAGATTAAAAAAAAAGATCAATATTTCAGAGGACCATGTTCTGGCAAAAAAACAGTGGTTCTTCACACAAATTTCACCACAAGTTTAAAATCCTACTGGGTACATATGGCATTCTTTTTTTCCTCTAAACATATATACTCACGCAACCCTTTGCTGGCATGACACTTAAGATTGCACAGCGGAGGCCTTTGTTAGGCAAGTGTAAGTAGCTCATAACTGTAACCACAGCCAAAATCATTGCCCTTTTACAAGTGGTCTAGTTTGCAGACCTGTTAGTTCTCATAACTGCAGCTCCCAGTCTGTTCTTGCCAGCAGCAGCTGGAAGTTTTATCCCACTTGCTCTCTGGAACTCTCTCTGCAACATTACTACTTTGAATTACAGCCATGTACAGCCAACCCATGTTTTACAGGGTTTTATGAGAAGATATTTCTGGGATCCCTTTCACCTAACTTTAGACATTGTAGATAACAGTATCCTAAGCTAGGCATCCTGAGCATCCATTGTAGTCAGTGAAGGTCCAGTCAACGTACTGGAATTCTTTTGCCTAAAGATAGGTACTCAGTGCCACCTGTGACACTTTCAGGTATCTGGGACATCTGCACAGGTCTGGCAGACATGATAGGACGGACAAAAAAAAAAACATGTCCTCCTGCAGGGGCAGACAGAGGTCAGATAGGTTGCCTGGAGCTGATCAAAATGCACTCAAAGCTTATCCTGAGGAAACCGAATCCTAACCCATGCCGTCCAGAGAAGTATTCAGCTCACCATAAAGCAGACACATTTCATCAGCTGAACAGTCCTGTAATTTCCCTGACTGTATTATCTACATCTTCATGTGTGACCTTTATTGTGATCTTAAACATTTAAGCACATTCAGATACTTGCATTTAGACAACTAACTTTGGGCATCTTCAGTGTAGCACAAACTTGTAGGCATCATATTTAAACCTTTTTTTTTTTTTTTTTTTTTTTTTTTTCCCCTCTGGGACGGAGGGAGGGAAATTGAAGAATAAATCTCATGCTACATGGAAGGTGGCCTTACCTTCCACCGAGCGAGATTTGCAAGATCTGTGTCCCAGCTCCATAGCTGTAAGCAGAATGTCTGATTGTTAGTCTATGTCTAATAGGCAACATGAAAGAAAACACAGAAACATCCAACTGAGAGTGGAGCAGCAAAACAAGTGCTATCCAGTTTTGGTGTCAGTCCCAGAATGGCTTAAACTTACGGGTAAACTGCAGCCCTCAGACATATGATTCCTGTATGATTTCAACAACCATAAATGAAGCACTGCTTATGAAAACAGAGCTCTGCTGCTGGCAGCAATGGTAGGTGCTGAAAATCGCTCTTTCACAATCATCTTTGCTTGTATAAGTCAGTAAAATTGCAAATCTGGTCATTATGCCTAAAATTGTATTTTCCATATTAATTCCACTGAGAAAAAACTTTATCCTGCAGACTTTTCATTAAAGTTCCCTTCCATCAGGTCCACTGGCCAGGACAGCAGAGCGACTGTAGGACAGAGCTTTCTGAAATGTTGCAGCTCGCTTTTTGAGGCATCACCTGGCATCTAATTGCTATAGCCCAGCAGCCACCTGCCTTACAGATAAGAACACAATTCAGAAAGTGAGGATTCAATGTCCTAGCAGAAGGAAAACAGATAAACAAACGAACAAACTCTTCCTGGCAAAACTTCAGACTTTAAAAATTAATTCCCTTAAACTTTATGTTTTACATACATATTTACAGACACTTATCTGTAACACACAAACATGTAACACCCACAAGCACAACCACCACAACACCTACAAGAATGAAGTTTACAATGTGTGCAGGATTAAAACATGAAGAGAAAGAACAGAAAGTCCAGTTTCAATTTCTCTGCAGGAGACAGAAAAAAAAAAATTCTCTTTGACTAATAGTGTGCCACTGAAAACAATCTGCTAAGTATCAAAATCCAGATAAGCTTTAGAGTATACAAAATATACTCTGTTTTTGCAGTCCCCATTGGCCCGTGAAACGTGTTAAGGCAGCCACTGCTTAATGTATCTGTAATTGTATAACATTTACTAACCCATTCAGCATCTTGAGCTGCCATACAAAATGAAAGATGAAGAATATGGAGCTCATATGTAAACCAAGATTTTAGCTGTTCTCTTCTGTAATGCTTCAAATAAGTGCACCTTATATACAGGCTAACTCTGAAAACACACAAGTGGTGTAATACTCTCACTGATATCAAGTCTATTCATATAGGTAATGGCTTCATGTGGCTGGCTTGCTGGAAAATACTTTCATCGCTTACTTACATGCTAGAGAATAAACACATTAATGCAACAGATATCAGTGAAAAAGCAATGAAGAAACTGCACTCTCCATTTGAGTAAGAAAGAATCTGAACGTGTTCTTTAGTTTTCTTTGTTTCTCTTGGTCTTGTTACAGTAAATACAACTAACACGTATACACACAATATAAACTTCACATTAACCTCTGGCACCAATTAAACTATCTCAGCATTTCATGTTTGTTCAAGTTCGTTTTAAGTGCAGTGATGTTTTAATAGCACATGACAGTGCATGCAAGAGAATCACCATATTCTCTTGCAGGAAGGTCATGGAGGGTATGGAAACAATCTCAGATCTGACTTAATTTCACTGTTTTTTACACTAATCTGAGCCTACAATAAAGCAAGGCTTGCTTCCTGCTTACACAATAACAGCAGGGGCACATAAAAATCCATCTTTAAGACATGTACAATCTGCACACAAAAGGTGATGATAATCATTCCAGACACACAGGAAAATAGGTCTGTGAATGAGGGAAAAAAAAAAAAAGCCAATAAAAACTGAAGGATATTTATGTATGTACGAGATATAAGACCCCAGCATGATGCTTCAGTGCCGCACAATAAAGAGATGATCAACATGTGGATCACAGACTTTGTTAGTTTATCAAGTCATCTTCCTAGTTGTTTTCGTTGCAAGATTTTATCAGATATTAATTTATATATTAGCTAATTACAGGTTCATTTTATCAACCTGGCATACTGGCTTGCAGTACCATTTTTAGCTTTTTGATTTCTCACATACAAATTAAAATTAATTAGTTCATATTTTAAAACGCAAGCAATACTATATTTTTTTTTTCTGGATTCAGTTAAAAAAAATTACAAATATTAAACACACAGTACAACTAGTTAAACAAGCCAACTATTCTGAAAAGACTCCAATCCATCTCCTCTCTACTTTAAATTAGTAATTTTCTGTTTGCTTCTGGCACACGTCCTTATGCAATAGCCTAATGACTGTGGAGTAAAAAATGTTGGAATTTCAGATTTCCCCAGAACAATGATGGAGAGAGAATTAAAGCACCTTTCTTCCATCAACCCGGAAGCTCTAGTTTCGTGTAACTAACACAAAACTCATCAATTTCAGATATTAAAATGCTTCAGGGAAGAAAGACAGCTAGTTTTGCACTGGGCAGGACCTCAAAATCATAAGCAAATTAGGGCTTGACGATCAGAGTCAATAACATCAATGTTAACCTTAAGGTAAGAAGAAGTCAAGACAATCTTTGCTGTAGTGACATTACGTGCTTTCCGCTACTAATGGTATTAAGTAATACGGCTGCATCTTTTCTGCATCTTCTAAATTGTTTAATAATCCTTACCAACATAGTCAGGTTCTAAGACTGTGATTAACTCTGTCTACGGTATCACGTTACTCCTACTTTCAAGCAAAGCAAGGAGGAGGCTCTGAGAACTGCCAGCAGTCAGCCTCCCACTCATCCCTTGGAAAGTGATGGAGCAAATAATTTTGGAAACTATTTCCAAGCATATTACAAAGATGATGATGGGAAGCAGTCAGAATAGATCTGTGAAGAGGAAATAATGCCTAACCAGGCTGATAGCCTTCTACAATAGAATGACCAGCTTGGTGGATGAGGGGAGAGCAACCCTAGCAAGGTTTTTAATGCTGTCTGCCATGACAATCTTATTTATAAACTGAAGTATGGACTACATAAGTAGACACTGAGGTGGACCACAAATCTTTAAAGAGAACAAGAAAACAGAAAACAATTTATTGTGTTTGACTTGTCTTAGAAAATTACCCTAGCATGCACTGACCTCTTAGACTAAATGACTAGTTTTGATACTTTAGATAGATTAATCCAACCCTGGATGATGCAGTAACCAATGCTCACATAGCACAGCACACAAGGATCCATTTTGCCCAGCTTACTACTGCCAAATCACTGAGTGAAGCCAACAGGACAACCTAACTCTTCATGTTCATACAGTCCATTTCATTTTATTCATAAAATACCACATTAGTAGCTAAATGTAAGGTTTATATACTGAAGTCACATTACAGACTTAAAAATTGAGATGTCAATTTTTTTACAATAAGCAATACAATAGATGTTAATACAGAGAAGTTTGATCAGGGATGTAAAATATATTTTAAGCACTACAAAATATTCTAATATTTCACTTCTAATACTTCATAAACTACAAAACAATATAATACACATTTTAAGTTTTTAGACAGTATATTTTGTATAGGGTTTGGGCAATATAGTGAAGCTCCTATAAAGGAGTTTAGTGGTTGGTACAAATTTTGCAATGTTTCATCAGGATATTCCTCAAAATTAATCCAATTGCCATGATATGGAAATGTAGACACCTTCTAAATGCAAAGGACAAATTTTTGCTGCAGAATTAAAAAGCATTTCACCTTAGTTTCATGTCTGTGAAGAAAACATTCTGCAGGCTGCAGTGTTTAACATGTAGTTATTACTTCACATGGAAATGAGACAACTGAAACCTAGCACAGAACCTAAGGGACATAAAATGAATACATTTATTAGTGCTCTAGCCACCATACCTTTAACAGATTTACAGTTGTAAACAGATAAGTAACATGGATGAAAATTTGGAAGGACACTCCATTTTAAACATGAGTTTTTAATCTGCAAACCTTTCATACGGAATCTAATAAATTGATCTTATTACGCTGGAAATGTCAGATTGTTTTGCCAAAAACATAGCCTCTGTTTAACCCCCCCCCCCATTTTTATCTAGATTATATTGTATATCATATAGAGTAATTTCCTACACAATAGAGCAATAGAACAATTTATTTTTGTGATTTTTTAGTCTTCCTTTTAATGTTTAATCATACTTGACTAATACTAATTGAGCAGCAAAATTTATTTTTCTTCAACTTAGACTTTGACAGAGTTGCTGTATCTGTACATTCCTTGATATTTATGCATGGCAAGAATAGTGAGCAATAGTGAGTAGTATTTTTATTAGGTCTAACAGAACTGATTAGAAACAATTGAATCCAGTGGCAGAGTTCTAGGCATACAAAGCAACAGATCAGAAGAATGCCTTCTGTAACCCGAAAAAGTGAATTGGTTTCTCCTAGTTACATTACTAATAGCTTTAAACCTAGCAAGAGATGCCATCTTCACACAAGCTTTTCCATGGCAACCTTTGCCACATTAAAAATGACTAAGTGGGAAAGATAGCAAATATCAGTAATAATCCAAAATTAAATCCAGGCAGCTCTGAGTCTTTGTATTTCTGAATGTCCTTCTTTTGCCAATTTTTAGTTATCAGACCATTTCAGAATCACCCCTTTCCTTGTATTTTGCATTTCCTTGGTTAAACAAATCTGTTTAAATATCAGGAATTAAAACGGGCAAATCACATTTTCTTTACAGCAACAAATGAAGACCAAATCAAAAGTTCAGAGATGTAAAGGCAAGAAAAGCCTGTAAGTTTCTGCAGTGTGTTTCTCTTATGAGGTGTGGTATTTAGCTATATCACATTCCCAATGCTAAATGCAGCTTCAAAGCAAAATCTGATTCATTCTGCCTGAATTACAGAATTATAGCTTGGATATGATGAGGAATTATCTGTGCTACAGGTTCAGGAAGACCGTGTTGCTAAGCTCACTTTCACTCTCAAATTTTAGAGGGAGACAAAGAAAAAAATAAAGTAAGTTCTAATGAGATTGACTGTTTGCTTTGAAGTTCTTGTTATTACATATGAATATTGGAATCCTGTGTCATTTATCTTATCACAGTTTTTTTAATAATAAAAATTTGATTAAAATGGTGAAGTGGACAAATATGGCAGAGAAGAATGATATCAGAAACCATTGTACATAATCCCTGTATCTTCAATGGAATAAGAGATCCTTCTTCTGGACCTATTACTGCTCTCCACTTTGCCGGGTAAAGAAATTTTAGATCTCTCTCCAATATCAGTCTAAAGAATATTTGATGAGCTAATGCCAGGAAGGGCTGGCGAGCAGAGTTTCTGCCAAACCAGTGCATTTTTTGGCCATGGAATGATGACTGCAGGGTCAAGTGAAGTTCAGGATTCTTATCATATGCATGAACTTAGCTGCTTAAGTAAATGCACGGATATGAAGAACCCTTGAGTCTTTTTGAATGCTGGGAAATAGTAGTGTCTACCAAAAGCACACCAAAATTGCTTCTTGCAAATTTTTCAGGTGATCACTACTTTTTTTTTTTTTTTTTTAATTAAAAAACAGATTAGTCAAAATGGATTAGTTCAGTGATAACACACAATCTTTCAGTAAATCTTCTGGTGGAACTTGAGTTTGCTTCCAAAACAGTTGGTTAACGTGGCTGGTAGCAGCTCATCTACAGAGCAGTGACTTTTAGGTCCAGTAAGCAGTTGAAAATTCCTATGTCGTAAAGGGGAAGTCAGCTCAGCTAGGACCTGGGAGATTAGCTGGACTAGAAATCAAGAACTCCAGAAAGCCTAGTTCTGTGCCACAAGACAATGAATTCTTAAAATGACAAGTCTTGCAAATGGAGCGAGCACGGAGGTGTGAAGCTAGTACGTGCCACAGCCAGCTTCAGAGCTGCAAGTTACTCAGGTTCTCATTCTGGGGAAAGAGAGAGGTGTTTCCAGTACATGATACAACCTACCTGTCTTAAACCTTCACCCTAATCCCAGAGGGCAGTTTATCAGCTTGAAAGGATGAAGTAGGGAAGTCTTATGGGCAAGCAGATGGTGGGAAGCACTATGTGTAAGTATCACTGCATTACAAGTGACATCTCTGAAGGAAGAGAGAGCACATAGTGCATTGAGCAGTTGTGAGCAAATGCCTTTAAACGAAAGAAATTCTATTGTGAACGCAAGCTCTAAGGCAATTTTTAATGTTCAGCCAGGCTTGAATCTAGATTTTGTTTCTAAGACATTAGCTTTGAAAAATGAATTTGCATTTGTCCTACACTTGGTTTTGATGACGGTAACTTACGTGCAGAAGATACTTTGGCTGGTGGCTGCTTAGAACTAATGGATGAAATAATAGCTTGCTTTGCCTTAGAATTGAAGGAAGAAGGAAGGATTATGTCACTCACTGAGACATTGTTCACATCAGAAAGTAACTGCAGAATATACTGTTGTATTCATTGCTACCAGTGATATATCTGCTTCTACCAAGCTGCCTTCAGCCCACAAGAAATAACAAATGATACTAAACACTGCCATTTATCAGACCAGAACTGTCTTTTATGGGTCTATCCATCTTATACTCTTTTTGCTGACTTTCCATTGAACTTTAACTCACATTCAAATAAAAGAAAACTTTTCTTATCTTCAAAGGGCTTATTATTCTGGACCCAGCACATTTAAAATACTGCTTAAAGTTTCAATCCAGTTGGCAATGCAACAATCCTCAGGCACGACATTTTTTTTTTTTTTTTTTTCCTCTTGAAGGTAAAACCTTTCTGTGTAGGTGACAGAGCTTGCTTGGGAGTTGGCCTGGGTTTGTGAAATGACTCCCCCCAGCAACGAAAAACTAACACAAATCTTCCAAACTGACTCAGAGTACACACCTTTGAATTGTCTTTAACAAATACATAGCATATACATTAAAAACACACAGCTCAGCCCCCAGGAGAGGATGAGCAAAAGAACATTTTGTGACAGATGCTAATCATGTTAGTTCATGTATTACTGAAAGGTTTTTGGATACGAGAAGAATGGGGTGGGGAGCGTGCAGTAAGAACCAGCACAGAGAGAATAGCCCCAACCATCCCTCATGTTCTGACACGGCTCATAGAACTGCTTCCCTGCCCCAAGGCACTTCTCCATGCTTTATCAAGAGCGCATTTTCTTTGCCATCTCGACAAGCTCACATCTTAAGTAAATTAAGTTGACAGTTTATCCATCAAGCCACCTTCACAAACCTAGCAACATTGCAAAAAATCACGTAAACATAGGCTTGACTCTCCATAAACAAGAAATCTAAATACTGACAGTAGAGTGTATTATCACTAAGCGTAATCTTAAACATAAGGTTCCCCAAATTTCTGCATGTACTTTCTATTAGCCATCTACAGATTTTCTGCTATGTTTCTTACGCTGGAATACATTTCTGTGGCTTTATCTCTTCTTTCAGTGTAATTTCAAGACAGCTGAATACTATATGGAACATCTGTTCATATGTAAAGCCACTTAATGCTCTTGATAGGGTTTCAAATTATTTTAATCTGTAAAAATTTGTTAAAATACTCATCCCTATTTAGAAATAGATTATTGCATTAATCCTGTGACAGAAAACTGATCTTAAAAGGATTGTGTCTATTCTCTAGTGTCAGTCTAACAGGCCTAATGCTGACACTTGCACGTTTTATCACAGGGAACATCTGTGTACTCCTTATCCGACTGCAGGCATAAAATAAGGGAAAAGAAAGAGGCCAGTTGACTTGATTTGATGGATGACTGAAACTAAATACAGTGTGCAAATGCTGCGTGTCTTGCAAAATGGTCATGAAGTCATTTTACACACTGAAGAAAATAAAACTTCATGCTGAATACTTTATTGTGTTGCATATGTTTTCATTTAACAAAATATTTGTCATAATTGACCTTGTAATCTTATAACATTTCTCAAACTGACAGTTTCAACAGCAATAAGCTGTACTTTAAAGAAGTTGCTGGTAAGGTCTATACATTTAGGAACAAATTCTACCATCTTTTACCAAACTATCTATCAAACTCTAAAGTCAATCTTTACCTAGTAAGGATGCCAGGATTGGTCTCTGGTAATTCAAATTATATCCATGTAAAAAAAGTTACAGCAGAATTGTAACATAAGATTTTTCTATTAGGTAGCCTAGAAGGTCTTGAAGAAAGTCTTCCCCCATGAAGGGAATAACTGGCATCAGAGAGCAAAGAAGCTATGGAAAGGACTTTCTCTTGAGCCAGAATCAGTATGGGCGCTGCTGCTTTGCACAGGCATGGACAAATGTCGGTCAGCAAAAAGCTACATGCTCCAAGGCAGTGCGATTTAGATTCTGTAGGAAGAACCCTAATTATTGCAGCCCCAAGTACAATCTATTGGATGCAGCTGCATGTAAAGAACTGCAAAGGATTGCTGAGTTCAAATGAACTCTGGTAAAAATAATTACAAGTATTCCTGTTTTATAAGGCTATGATGCCAACTGTGGAATATTTTATGTCACCTCCACAGTTCTTGGTTTCATGGCACTTAAGTAGCACTGCATACATGCAGTATACCAGCATTTATTAGACACGGACAGCAGGCAGTGCCGAGAGATGACCAAATAGAGATTTTGGTGTCCAGTTAATCTTGGATGAAGACAATACTGTAAAATACCAAAATGAGCATAAGAAGGAGATTAACTCTATCACTGCAGCTATTTAAGATGTTATTTTTAGTGCTATGCTGCAATCAAACATCCACTAGAGAGATGGCTGAGATGGTATTAGAAGCTAATATACCTTGGCTGCTGATTTCTGTCTCACTGCTTGGGGCTGTCACCTCTCTAGGAAATCAAACAAAAAATTTTCATGAACTCTCGTCATCTATTCCAGCCCAAACTGACCAGATTAGTTTAAATCCCTTTCATCAGCAAGATGACATTATACTGAAGCAGATGAATACAAGCTCTTGTTTTCTTTTCTATAACGTTGCAGCTTGTAGCAGAAGTTTAGTAGTGAACAGCTGAAGGACAATAATATTTTAAGCCATCACAGCTGCTTCTGCAATGATTGTCTCAGAGGGCCTCAGTGTTAACTTACAGAAGTGCACACATGGGACAGATCACACATTTCGTGCCAAGTGCTTCAGCATGCTTGCAGGCTCAGAAAGAAAAAAAATAATCTTATTGGTGGGAATCAGATGCCTAACCTGGCATCTAGTGCAATGAAGATGCCTACGGGTACCAAACATTTGTGCAGGCTGGCAGACATGACGTGGGAGCTATGTAAAACCTGCCCTGCTCCAGAGAGGCAGCTACAGGCCCGGAGCTCCCTCACAGATCTATAGAACATTTATTTAGACAACAAGGTCCCACTCATAGGTGCAGTCTTGTTTCTAAAACACCTTTTTTTTTTTTTTCTCTCTCTCTCTTTGTAGGCCTTGGAAATGAGCTTTAAAAAAATAAAGTAGGAAGAGTTTTTTTTTTAAAAATATTTTTTTCTTCTAGTAAGATCAAGAGAAAGTTTCTTATCACTATTCAGCATTGTCAGAACTAGGTTAAGATTGATGCTCTTGAAGGGGCCACCTTTCCTCTCAGGAGCACAATACACAGGCTGCACTCTGTGGCTGTGAATTTATGAATTGTCTTGCCTAGAAAAACACGAATTTGCGGATAATACTGGATGGAGTGGCTGACACTCCCCATGACTCTGCTGCCATTCAGAGGGACCTAGAGAGCTTGGAGGAACCTCTGTTCCTCCAAGGCAGAGAGTAACCTCATGAGGTTCAACAAGGACAAGCACAGGGTCCTGCACCTGTCCAGGAATAACCCCAGACACCAGGACAGATTAGGGGTTGACCTGCTGGAAAGCAGCTCCATAGAGAGGGACTTGGGAGTCCTGGTTGACAAGTTACCCATGAGGCAGCAATGGCCCTCGTGGCCAAGAAGGGCAAGGGGATCCTGGCTGCAGCAGGAGGAGAGTTGCCAGCAGGGCGAGGGAGGGGATCCTGCCCCTCTGCTCAGTTCTGGTGAGGCCGCACCTGGAGTATTGGGGGCAGTTCTGGGCTCCCCAGGACAAGAGGGATGTGGAGCTTCTAGAGAGGGTCCAGTGTAGAGTGACAAAGATGATCAAGGGTCTGGAGCATCTATTGTATGAGGAAAGACTAAGCGAGCTGGGCCTGTTTAGCCTGGAGAAGAGAAGATTGAGAGGAGATCTGATCAATATATATAAATATTTGAGGGGTGAATGTAGGGAGGATAGGGCCAAACTCTTCTCGGTGGTGGCCAGTGACAGGATAAGGACTAATGGGTATAAACTAGAACACAGGAAGTTCCATGTCCATGTGAGGAAGAACTTCTTTCCTGTGAGGGTGCCAGAGCCCTGGAAGAGGCTGCCCAGAGAGGCTGTGCAGGCTCCTTCTCTGGAGATCTTCCCAACCCGCCTGGCTGCCACCCTGTGCCCCGTGCTCTGGGTGTCCCTGCTGGAGCAGGGGGGTTGGACTAGATGATCTCTAGAGGCCCCTTCCAACCTCAGCCATTCTGTGATTCTGTGAGCCCTTAGTGAGTACGTAGTCATGAGCTCTATCCAATTTCCACAGGCATCACTGCTACTTTCCTCCATTGAAAATGGTCATGCAAACAGTTCTTGTGTGCTGAAGGTAGCAGATCTCTCGGAAAATCACTTCTTTGTGCCTCAGTGAGTGGCACTTCTCTCGCAGGAGGAACTTCCACTTGGAACCACTGTGTCCAGGTGAGCTCGAGCGCTGCCCTGCAGCCTGTGTGAGCCACAAGCGGTCACAGGTGTGAGGAAGGACTAAAGGGTGCTGTGCTGCACCGGGATGAGGAGGCAGCTCAGTCATGTGATGACATCTACTGGCTAACCAGAAAGGCACTAACCCACTTCCAGGGAAGCTTGATCCAACATTCTCCATTCCTCAACGTGTCACGGATGTGACACATCCACGCTCAGAGAGAAGATGTATAACAACAAAGAAAGTAACTTAAGTTCTAGACAAATCTAGACAAATTCTCTCTTCCCTCTGCTTCTGAAGCTTCTTTTGACTATATGACATCTTCTCTTCCCTCTGCTTCTGAAACTTGACTACATATCTTGTCTTCTTCCATACACTAAAGATGCAAAATGGGTGTGTGGGCCTATTTTGAGGACGTGTTGCTGATGAAGATTTGCTTATTGTAGCAGTTTTCCAGTTTTGCCTTTTTTCAGTCCTATTTCCACCTGTTCTGCAAGCCTGAACACTGTGCAAAGCATCTGTGGTTGCCCCTTTCCATGACCGTTTATATATTAACTTCCCTCTCTAGCCTGCTGAATGTATACAAGCCAAACTCCTCTCCTCTTATCTAAGAGCTGTGTAAGTATACTTACAAGTTTCTTTTCTTTCAAAGTTCCCATCCACCGAATACAATGAAGCCTTCGTTTCCACAGTCTAGCCAATCCCCTCTCTAACTCCAAATCTTTTCATCTCAGCTCCCAGCATGTGCTGCTTGCAGCACCTGCTTCCTACTCGCACCTTGAACAAAGCTGCTTGATCCAAAACATCACTTCCCCTGCCCACACGGGATCCTTGGGCCCCTCCTCTGCACCAAGGGAGAAACTGCCTCTTCCTCCACAACGCAGCTTGTTGCAGCTTGGGCCCTCGCAGCAAATCTGCCTTCTCCCCGCCTAGTCGAGCAAACTGCTCACAGTCTTGGTACACGCAAGCCCTAGCTTAGTAAAAAGCCCTGGTTTTGCTAATCAAGCTACATGAAGTATAAAATATAACAAAACTACATAAAGTGGGAAAAAAGTCAGCGAAGAATTTTAAAATGCCCTCATGTTTACTTATCTCAGAGTTTAACGCTACAGCAGCAATGTAGGAATGCAACCCAAAGTACCTCTCAAGGATTCCTTTTAAAATACATATATTAAACCTTCCAAAACCATCGTGCATTCCTTACAGTTACAGTGTTATTCTTCTCTTGACATGTCATTCACATTATAATCGGGTTCATTCCATTCAAGTCGGTTTAGGCCAAATGAAAATGGACAAAAACAAAGGAGCTCTAGACAGATTCCTGGAGGACAAAGACATTGTGTTAGTGGCTGATGAGCTGCACTAAGTGGAGCTGGAATGTGCTTCTCTGCCAAGCCAGGCAGCTCAAGGTGAAAGCACTAACCTGCTCAAATTGGCAGATTTTGTATATAGGCAAGACGCAAACTAAAGGCAGGTCGAGCTTCCTAACTTACAGAAAAAGTAGTTTTACTTTAATTGAAGAGTAGAGTTTGCTATCAGCTGTCTTCTGGTGCACCTGCAGACGTTAAAGTTCAGAAAATTAAATCTTCCCCACCAAGTTTTCATTTATTGGCAGCAACAGGAACACTACCATTAAAGATTCAACCACTAACTAATCATTATTCCCCATTTTCAACGATGACCTTTTAAAGACTGAAGGTAGGAGACATTCCTTGGCAACATAAAAGCTATTTCAAGCTCTGTCAAATGAACAGAAGCATTGCCAGAAGCCAGCTATTACTCTGGAGCACCCTTCAGTGGTCATTCAGCCTGTTTGGGTGGTTGCATTCTTCTTTTTTCCCCCTAGGTAGAACCAATTATTGGACAGAGATCTGAAAGGACCGGTGGTTCTCTCCCAGGGCAGGAAATAACCACTTAATGTGTCCTGCTTTCAGCTTTGCTAATGAATGGGTAACTCCTAGGTTAAAAATTATCTTTCAAGGTTTGTTTATGCACCTTATGCCAGAAAGGGGAGTGGGGGGAGGGAGAGTAAAATTAAAATTACTACTTGTTGTATGTTTAAGCTGTGTTCTTCATAAGGAATGTGTGAAATGGTGTCACTCACAAAGTATCTGTTGGTTTGCTTACAACTATTTTTGATGTTCATGCTAATGGCATAACCTAGAAAAGAATTCTTTTATCCTCATGCAGCTTCTGTGAGGATTACAAAGCCAAAAAAACATGTAATTTCTGTTCCGGTGTTTTAGAATATTCCCTCTGTGATTCTGACTCAGAAAAAGAGGCGGCAATGCTCAGGTTTTTAAAAATCCAGACATTATCTCCTTCGTTTGGCCTAGTTGCCCAAAAACTTGACCCAAAGATCGTAAACATGTAGATTCTGAATACTGGACAGTGCTCTGAGTTTAGTTGTATTTTCCAGTGGCTATGAGCATATACACCAAATAAAACAGAAAATGAGGAAAAGAGGAGACAGTACAAAATGTCAGTCAATGTGTAATTATGCAAGAATAGCATACTTGGGTACACTGCAGCCTCACTTTAAGAGGCTGGTAGGAGCATCCTAGCTCTTCAGGAAGCTTTAGCTTTACTCTGAGTGCAGACCTGCTCAAGCAGGCAGAAGGCAAATATACTCAGATCCCACTGCACTATCCCCAAGACTAATCCTGTACCTTAAACACCTGTAGGACTTTGCCCTGGCTCTTCTCTCTGCTCAACAACACCATGTGAGCTTCAGTCAGTGAGTGAATTTTGCTTGTTTTGCCAGCGTAAGAGGGAGGTTGCTACAGTCACAGGGGTACAACCCACTAGTGAGCCATGAACAAAGCAGCCCTGCTAAAACATGTGTTCTCTAGCAACATCTTGGTGTCACAGCCCATCTCTTATCCTTGGACTTGACATGTCCCACCAAGTGATGGGACATGGCCCATTGGCCAGACTGAGAGAACTCCCTGAGTGCTCAGTGCTCCACACCCTTGGCGCTCAGCAGGTTTAAACCCTCTGCCAGTTCCCCAAACCACTCCTGGATTCCACTTAAAATGAGAAGTCCTTGACCAGGCCTGCCAGTAAGAAATGGCACAAATGTGTCCATCACAGCCCTTGAGTTTCACTAAGCTAATCAAGCAAGTATTCCCGGCACCGTTCCAGTCCAGCGCAGCCATCCAAAGGTGAGGTTTCCTGGCTCAAAGCCATGCCTTAAGTCCCCTCGGGACTCTAAGTAAAGCACATTCTGGGGATGTCCCATACAGACCTCACTGTGCGTGGGGCATCTCGCCTGAACCTTCTGTGTTGCCCTCCAGTTTGCCATGGCCACCTCTGCTTCCCTTGCTGGATAATAAACAGCAGTTTTCCAAACAGTCCATCAAATCGGTTCTCAGCCTTTTTTTCTTCCCAAAGGCTGTATCAAGACTGGCAGCTCCTTATATTTTTTAAAAAATACATGAATTTATGATATAAATAAAATCAGGAGCCTGGATTTAAAATAGGATTTTCAGAAATAAAATACATGTCATTTTGTACACAAAATGCACTTTTAATTTGTATTTTCATATCTCTTCTAAGCTTTAAGCTTTCCTTTTCCACTCCCTACTTCCTCCACCTCTACTTTATGCACTTCTCTGAACTGGAAGCTCAGATTTTGTCATTACCTCTTCGTTCCAACAGATGAGCTTTAAGATTCAACCCCCCCGCCCAGACCTCCCCTCCACCAGCTCCAGATGCAAGACTGTGATAAGATCATAAAAGGCAGTACCACAGTCGCCAGCTTCCACACTGCCTTGGGCTTTTGACCTTTTATGATTCTTTCCTTTCTTCTATTCAGAGGGCACGGCCTGCTGTTGCCCTCGGTAAACATGAGATACAGTCGGAACCAGCAGGTCTAGCACAAGTCATTGAACAGGTACAAAACTGACACTGAAGACTTAATCCAGCACTCTGGTCAAAATGTAAAGCTTAGCACTTCTAACAGGCTACGCACTGAAGAACATTATCCTATATTTTGGATAAACTTCTGGATTTTTTTCCTCCTATCAGATTACTTTATCCCTGCATATGCAGAAAGTCCAAGGTAAACTTCAAAAAGTGCATCTTCCTATTCATATAAACATGGGGTGTGCGCATGCTATCCACCTCCATTGGTGAGGTTTGTTAATAATAATTGAAAGTCAAGTTTTATTCTAGATAGATCGTGACGCTCTAGGATACTAAGTTGTGCACACAGGTAGAAATCTACAGTATAAACATTATACTTCAGCTGATTAAAGCTCTCTTTGCACTCAACAGAGAAAAAGGGTAGGATTCACTTCAGCTCAAAATAGATAACTAAAACAAAATAAACTTTTGAGTTATAAGAAATAAAATCTCCTCTTGAAAGACAGTTATTTTCATAAAACTTTTGAGTTATCATCTTTATACCTTTCTCTGTGACTACGTTTAAGAAACTTGCAACGATCCATTTCTCCAAATGAATTATTTTGATTTCAATTGCCTAAAGTAGGATCCATTTCATACTAAGTTTTTACATGTATTTTTAAATGACTTCTTAATCAGCTCACTGAAAAAATCCTATTCTACAACAGACACATGAGATATCCATGTAACTGTATCTACCCTGTGACAAAAGACCAGCCTGGTGACATTTCTGTCACTTGGAGAAAAATCAGGTAATGTAAATGTTTAAGACTTTGAACTGGACAACCTACATCATATTCCCTTTTGTGTATTTTAAAATGCAACCCTTGCACTCCAAATTACAGTTAACTCTGTGCCATCCATGGTTTAAGGTTAAGGGGCCTGGGAAAGCCCAGAAAAAGGAAAAATAACATTATTATGAGACGTGCTGGGGAGGATGATGTAGAGATAGGCAAGCAAGTCCATAGGGCATGGGGTCAAACTTAGCACAGAGTGGGAGCAATTAGTTTGGCATACAAATAACTAAGAGTTGGCTTACATAATTAATCCTAAATTCCTTTCTCAACTTCTCCCTTCCTAGTATAGCTAGGTGCCAGTTCAACCTTTTAAGGCACAGAGGCAACTGCTTTGAGTAGCAGAGCTCAAAGGGTATGAAAATAAAAAGATGTTGTATCTGCCTAGAAAAATTAAGAACTCTCCCTTTCTTGCAAGATATGCACTATTTCCAGGTTTTATTTCTACTTTTATATTTTATTTGTTTGAGTTGCTTATTTTATGAACATGAGCTGACAAAAGAAACAATAGGCTTGGGAGCCAAAGTTTTCATGAATTATCATCATTTATTCTAGTCCCATAAACCAACAGCACCTACACAGGCAGCTTCTACTTCTCCTGCCAGGCAAAGATGTAAAAGCTTCCTTGCTTTTTCTTTTTTTTTTTTTTTTTTTTTTGGCAATGACCACAGTACCTTCCTGATCCTTTATACCAGTGAAAGAAATTACCAGAGTCTTTGTCAGTGTGTAATAAAAGCTTTAGGCCTCTCAGTGGCTACAGCATATGCCAAAGACAACAGCAACAAAAAGAGCAAACAGCTCACAAATCCCCCAACCCTGTTCAAAATGCCTTTGTTTTAGATGCTGATACCACGATTTGCAGACTAGCATAAACAAACATTCATGGCAGACTCTCAAAAAACTCTAGTTAAATCTATTTCCTCATGTACAATTCCTAGTTATCATTTTTTGTTTCTTTTAGGGATGCCTAATATTGCAATCATTTGATAATATACAAGCAAAGACAGTTCAAGAAACTGGTGGGGCTAAGCAGCTACCCATTCAAGTACACACAAAGCTTAAAGAATTTCAGTGTGTGATATGTTGCCTAACAGTACTATTCAAGAAGAAAGTCAGTATGAAACTTCGTCAAAACGAAGTTGAAACGTCAAAATATCAATTTTGCAAACTGCAATAGAAGCTTACCTCTACACCTACAGAACTGTCAGTCTTTACCTCATCTGCACTCAAGCTATGTGATCACAAGGCCAAAATTTATTTCATCTTCTCAGGATCCCATATCATGAAGTCTCTGTGCCTTTTAGCTACAGTAACAAGGTGGTCAAAAGCAGAAAGTACTCACCAGACTGTGTTAGACACTGGCATTGCTGGAATGGAGTGTATTATACTTCTAATGAGGAAAATACAAGCCAAAGGATCTTCTCAGTTACACATCAAACAGATTTGTTTCAGAGACCCCATAAAGAAACATTTTTCCTTTTAAAGTCAAACTGTCAGGAATGTATTTCTGCCAGATCTCAAAAATCTCTCATTAAAATACAGGAAGAGAAATGAAAGAAATATGTAAAATGTAACCAAAACATTAAAAGTGTTATTTCACTCTGATATTTCACACTACACCTTTGTTTTGAAAAGAAAAAAAAAAAATGTGCATTTTAGTACATAATCTATGCTATCGAAGATATTAGAATCTCCATAATATCTTTTAAGTACATACACATTAAAACTGCAAATAGCAAAGAAAGAATATCATGAGAACACCAGTTATCTAGAAATCCTTGTATCTGTGTCACTTCCCATTTTGATTACCATAATTCTGTAGACTTCCTAAATCATTACCCTTATTATCATTATCATAAAAAGCTCTGTAATTTTGTGTTCTTCCAGGGAAAATGACTTCTTTAAATTAATTTCATAAAAATTTCAAATTATCAGCTTTTCTAAGGGGTCTCTGGAGGTGTGACACCTTCTTTTCAACCTCTCTTTCTGTTAATACCCTTTTTTGTCCTTTTTCTCTAACATAATTGAAAATTGAATGTCAATCTTTTTTTACATGTTCAGTTGCATCTATACTAATAAACCTTCCCTTTTTCTCCAAATCACTGGCTCACAACTTATCAAATCTTATTTTACGCTATATGTTACTCTATATAGTGTTTTCAGTTCACCTCACAATTGTACTGGCTGGCCCCTGTGTCCAAACAAGTTCTCTATATCCATTAAATCACAGGAGTGTTTTTCCTAACATGTTATTCATGATCTGTACTGTACTAACATGCAAACTGCCATAATTGCAATGAAAAATGCAGAAATGCACAATTAATTTAGCAGGTGGTAGATTCAATGACAACTAGGCTGTCAGGGTAGTGTTTTAAATTTGTGCATAACATGAATAGCAGATTTCTACACAGTAGGTAGCAACATGGACAGGTCATATACACACATATTCTTTAATGATCAATTAATCAGGTTATTAATGTATTGCACCATAGTGTACACTTTGATCCAAATCTGGACCTCGTAACAGTGTCACACAGACAGAGCAGTAGCAGTTTTAAGACACCACCCTCCCTCCTTCCAGTTGCCCACCTCCTTGCCATACTCTCAGCAGAGCTTTAGCAGAATTTGTGGTGTAGAGTATGGTGTTTGTGCCTCTACCACCCCAGTTCCTAGTTCAGGACCTTAAATTGCTGCAAAGCTGTAGTTAGCACTGGCGTGTTCACATGCGCATTCCACTCTGCTGACTCTGCTTCACGGCACCTACCTCTCGCACAGGCGGATTTAGTAACACATTAAACCACCACACCTGTTTTTGCAGTGAATGACTGTCAAAACTTCTCTTTTTAAAAAACACAGTCATTCCTCCAGCAAACCCCCAACGTCTTTAAGAAGAGTTTAGGGGCAAAACTCACAACAAGTGGCACCAGCAAGCTTAAGTATATTTGATTAAAGACAAAAATATCAGCTTGTAAACAAAAAACAAAACAAAACAAAGAGGCTAATTAACCAATTCCCTAAGATGCCTCATTACTACTCTATTTGGGAAACTGGAAACATCTCATCACTGCTGCAGTCCTGTTCTGTGATATCCTGTACTGTGATTGCTGAACATCACGGGATGTTACGTTAAACTTGAAAAATCGCAACCCCAAAGCAAACACAAACAGGAAACTCTGCATGCACGTGCACATGTGTTCTCTAAACAAAGGTGTTTGCAGAAAGAAAACTCCAGAGGCAACATTTTGTTTGTTAAGTAAAATGGATAGTAAAATGTCAAAGCAGGTTGGCATCACTACAGATGCCTGTCTGAACAAACATGCTGTAGTTTCTTCTTTTGTTATAGCAAGATCTTTGTGCTCGGCCTAGTAGTTTCAGAAAGGGAATGTCGTAATATAGTTAGGAACCGAAAAAGAAGCAATACAAGAACAGCAATTTGTGCAGAGAACATCCAGAGCTTTTGTAACAACTACTTTCCTTGTGCATTGAACTCTGTACTTGAAAATAAAAATATGTTTTAATAGAGGTGGGTAACATTGATTTCCTTAATGCAGGACAGCTGAAACTCTAGGATGGGAGTAAACCCCCAGTTCTGTGGGGCTATCTGTGGGGCACAGTCTAATTTTGTCAGCAAATTTCAGGTGCATGATTAGGAGAACAGTCTCCGCAACTTTCCTTGAAGTCTGTGCGGGGAGAGAAAGGCCTCTTCAGGACAGGCTCAGGGCAGAAGCATGGTCCTCTCTGCAGTTGTCCGAAAGAGCCTCCTGGGCGCAGATACAGGAGTGAGGACTCCTGACTCCATCCCCAGCATTAAAATGATAGTGATGCACTAACATGCTGCTACACATGTCGCTTCTTTTGGCTTCCACAATCCAGGTAATTACTTACACGCTGGTTTTAAAACATGCCTCAATAGAAAATATATAAGCATTCTGGAATTCATAAAAACTTTTATCTTAAAATGAATAAGGTTTCTTCTTAAGATACTTAATTCAATTTTGCTACCATGAATAAAACCTAACCAGTACGTGACAATATGTTCCTTCCACAAGAGTAGCTATGTCATCTACATTGATGCCTTAAAGCTTCTACAGAATAAAAATTAAAAAAACATAATATCTGTTATATTTTATAATGTGTATAAGGCTATATATATACAAGCTGTGTAATTTTTCACCATTCTTTTTATTATTTTCTTTTTTGATTTTATATTATTATCTAAAAATACACTATCTTGTATGCCACTCTCCAACCTCCCAGAGAAATCCTTCTGAGAGCTAAAGGAGATGTTATGCCTCAAGACCTTCTCTGCAGTAAAGCGTCCAGAACATTAAAAAAAAAAAAAATAAAAAAAATCTTTTCAATACTGTTAAGTTACTTTTCAGTAAAATTTCTAATAAAATTTTCCTAACAGCAGCTCGAGAGCTGTTTTTTGTTTAACTAATTACTGTATGATGTAGGTAGGGGCCTACAGCCCTGCCTTTGTGCGTGGCGGCACCCTCGCTAGCGCCAGCAGACAGAAGGAAATTGCTGCCGGACGCATAGAGGCCGTGGGACCTCCCCTGCTGAAGGCAGCGCTCTGCAAACCCCATCTGAACTGAAGCTCAGAAACAGTGTGGGTGGAAAGCTAAGCAGAACCCACCTAACAACTCGAAGCCATCAAATGAAGAACCTTACTTCTATCCTACCACCTCTGTTCCCCCATCTCCAGCTGCATCCCTGCCGTTGTTAGCGCCCTGGTTCAACTCTCTAACACACACCTAACCTAAGAAGTCACATCTGAAAGGTTCTCCAAAGGTAGCTAGGTTTCCTAAGATGACAAAGCCCTGGTGGCATCACATTCAGGTGTTAAGAGCTAAGTGGCATGGGCTACAAATTCCCCACTCCACCCCTCACGGCCCCATGGGCTCCCTCCACTCCACCCCTCATTCCCTTGTGTTGATCAACATCTGATTCATTAATCTAAATTAAAAAACAGGGATGGAATTCATTCCAACCATAAAGCAGTGCACTTTTATCACAGCTTATACACTTTCACAATACTATTCCATGCTCCTTGCGAATGATTATTTCGAAATTTTGATGCCCTCCAATTTTAGATAGTTAAATTAAACAAACAAACAAACAAAAAAAACACTTTCTAGTTTTCCTGCTAGCTCTGTGATTCTTCTAATTTTACCCACTGCTCTACATAGGAATTTCTATGTTCAAGCATGTAATACTCATTTCATACAAAAGGGAGAGAGGAAAAAAGCCAGTGTGCAGTTGCTACACCAGGAGCCAGGGTGTTAAGCACTAATAAATCACGTGAGCAGCTGAAGCAGCCTTTTATGAACTTTCTACCAATGCTACTATAAGATGTATTCTCTTCTTAGAATTAGCAGTTACTAGTAATGCTACTAAAGAAGATGGAGTCAAACACTTCTCAGTGATGCCCACTGACAGGACAAGAGCCAATAAGCACAAACTGAAACACAAGTAGTTTTTTTTAAACAGAACTTTCGTTTTGTTTTTTAATGTGAGAGTGGTTGAGCCCAGGAACAGGCTGCCCAGAACGGTTGTGGGGTCTCCATCCTTGGCGATATTCAGAAGCCAACCGGGCACAGCTCTGAGCAACCTTCTTTGGCCCTGCTTTGAGGAGGGAGGTTAGACTAGATGATCTCTAGAGGCCCCTTCCATTCACGACTATTATGTGAATGTATGACGTAGTTGAGGCCACACAGTCTGAAAAATTGGGAACAAAAGATCATTCAAAAAACTTCATCACAAAGCCACTTTTCTTCATTTAGAGACACAAAAAGACTAGGAAAGCACTAGATTCTTTTCTAATCATATTATTTATTTGCACCTAAAACTGAGACTATTCAACATAACCATAATATCTTTGTCCTAACTTAATAACTTTTAGCATTCTTACATTTCTTGTACATACATGCACACATAGCTACATTATCACGGCATTCCATACTACACCACCACTTAACAGAAATGTAGCAAAATATTTATGAAGAAGTGTTTGCAGTATTTTACTTTCAATTCTGTAATCTTCAATGCTCAACTCCCTATATCCTCTAATCATTTGTATATTAAAGGATTATATGCAGTAGATAAAAATTTTACTTGCCTCTCTAAGCATTTTATTTTATCTGAATCATAACTTCTTGGTATTTTACTGCACTAGCAATTATCTCTGTATTCTTTCCCAAGTATTTAGATAAAAAGGATGGTCAGTGCATATGAAAATGGTTTGTCAAATTTACAGTGAAGAAAAAGATAATGCAATCTTGCTTCCATTAATTCCATCAGCTCATTAAATCTGTTCTCAGTATGTACAGCACACATTGCAGCAATTATCTTTTTAGAGTAGTAAAGTGGAACCAGGACAATCTTCAGTTCCCAAAATAGGTGAAAAACACAACCAGAATGTTTGTTTTATGTATACTACATATATAAACTGTATAAAAATGCACCTAAATTACTGTTTAAACAGATTAGATAGGATAGCAATTTAAAAGACTCATTAAATTAACTGGTTAGTGCTCAGTCTTTGATAAAATTGGTAAACAGACATGTCTGATGGGCTCTGAATTTCAGAGAACACCATTAGAAAAATACCATGAAGATTAAAAGGACTGTGGTTTTCTTAGATAGGAAAAGATTACAGAAATACTCCAGAAATATTCCAAGTATATTGCACATACTTAGCATATGCAATTCTAACTTAGTGCCAAATTAGACAAGTTTGCATTGTCTACTATTAGCTCTATTCAGTTATATTCCTTGTTTTAAATAGAATTTCAATCTCGCACTTTTATGGTGTAAGGATGTAAGTAAGACCCATAACAGGTCTGGGAGATCATAAGTGAACTATACCAACCATCACCTTTTTTTTCCCCCAAGCCTCTAGAGTTCCTTGGTTTTCTAGGTCTAACAACTCTCAGTGTTTTGTCATCTGTAAAGATACCTCCTTGTTGCTCATTCACGCTTAGATTGTCTCTAATATCACAAGCTCTTCATGAAAAAAATGTAGCATCCCCATTACTAACACTTTGCCCAAATAAGAGTTAAAAGTTTTTCTCTACTATTCCATATGTATCATAACACAGTTCTAGAGCACAAGAAAAAGAGCGCCAAACTGCAGAATTATAAAGTCATAATGTGAATGCCCAAAGACATTAACTGATGCTAAAATCAATTAAGGAAAAAACGTTAATGTTTTAGAAGGCAATATGACAAACATTGCTATGGTAGCTAGGATTCTATCAAAAGGTCACACTGATATCAATGTATTCAGGTACTTGTTTAACAATAAAATGCACAGACAAATACTTCGCAAAGGAAATAACTAAGGGGATACTCTTTATACTCCAAGAGAACTTGCACTGATTTGTTACTGTACTTCAAAGATCTAAACATAAACAGCTCCAAATATTTATATCCCATAGTTAAAAATAATAAAATAGATCATGCAACTATGATATTTTAATCCAAATTCAGATGATATTTTTAAAACTATTTTTAAATGTTATTTTTAACAGTCTGCCTTCACCCATAAAATTGCTGAGGAGTAGGATTCATTTGCTTATCTGTAGATATCTAAATCTGTGCTAGTTATCCTTGGCTCTCCTTGCAGTAAACGGAGAAACAAGCACCTCAAGAAAGAAATTCCGCTGATCTTTTTTAAATCTTAAGACTGATATAAATCACCTTAATAAATCAGATGAAAAACTCCATTGCCTATAAAGTAAATCCTCAAATTCCCATTAGATTTAGAAGCATAATTTTTGGACACCTAAGCTAAAATAAATTTCTCTCATCCATCTTGGTTTCTGTCTGAATTTCAAAGAGCAAAATTTTGTTGTACATTGAGGACAGGCATTCGCTGCTATAAATAATTCTGCTATAACAAATGGACAGACTACTGAAATATATTTGCCTATTTAAGTAATGACTGTCTATGTTTAAAAAAAAAAAAAATGCCCAGGAAAATATACTTGAAGTCCTGCAAATTTGGCCAAATCTTGTTAATGAAGACGTGTACCTAGCAAGACAGGTACACAGGTATAAGGACATGATAGCATCTTTGTGCTACCTTGACCTGATTAGTACCCAAGCATGAGCAATGAACTGATTGTAAACCAGATTTTGTCAATGCTGGCTATTTATTTAGCATGTATATCCAGAATCTCCAGAGAATCTGTGCTTGGATTAACATATGCTAAAATTCACGCCATGGCTTCTGCGTCCCCTTTTAAACTATGCAACAGTTTGAAGTAAAACAAATTAGCATGTATTATTGATCACATGTTTGTTCCTCTTACGTATTCTAATTCAATGGCATTTAACATGCAGCCCTGTACTTTGGAAAAGAGCTGAACAATATCACCCGGAGGGAATTCTCATGCTTATGGAGAGGAAAGGAAGAAGTGATTTTTCATCATAGCAGATAAGGCAAGTACTTATTAAATGCAGAATAATTAAAAGACTAAAAAAATAAAAAGACCAAAAAATGAGTATGCAAAAGAACAGTCCCAAATTTATTCATGGGCACCACTTGGAACTGAAAACTCACCCTAAATATTTCATTTTCCTCTTAATCTCTGAGCTTGTGTTTATCAGCTTCTTGATGATCTCTTATCAGTTCTACAGTGAAGTGGTGGGTTGGGCTTGAGAGTTCTAGTTTCAGATATTGTGAACAGTGAAAGATAAATGTTGATCCTAAAAGTATTCCTTAAAAGTATGAAAATATCTCTTAACCTCCTTTTATTTTCCCCAAAAAAGTTCTTTTCCACCAGATTTCGACCCTTCCCTATACAGAACAAATGTACAGTGTATACACATTTTAAAATTGACTTCTGCTTAGTACAAAATGCTCTGTCTCCTTCCAGTGTAATTGGCTGACTGGATTACAATATCTATATGCAAAGGTCAGGATAAAGAATTGTTTATGCAAAGCTAAACACTGAAGGAGTTTTCATGCTTTTCTTCAGGTAGAAAGCCAGTTCAGGCATGTCAAGAATTCAAAGTTCAAGACTTAGCTGTGAACTCTACTACCTACTAAAGCTACCTCGCCTTAATGCAGTAAGGAATAGGAGTACGCCAGAAATATATCTCTATGTGACATATTTTCAAATGTATTTGCTATATCAACTCAAAGAAACTACCGGGCTCAAAGGATTGATGGTGGACTATAAAACCTTTAGCTTACAGATGATCAGCCCAAGCTGACATAATTAAGGAAAGGTGCCATAATTGTACACAGACCACAGGAGAGCTATGTGAGTGGGTAAGACTAGGGATCTGATTAAAGCATAAAATCATTCATTTCACCACATTTGGTATCATGCAACAGTGTGTGAGCAGAGAAGCCAGCAGGATAATGAAGGTGAAATTGTATTCTGATCTGCTGAACTGTTCTGAGCAACACTAATCAGGCATGTTGAATAAACTCTATGGGAATAATTTTGTAGGGGGAAGAAAGAAAAGCTGGCTTAACTTGTTCTACTTCCACTTATATAAGAATAAAAGTTCTTATTTCATTTGATTATATTAGCCTAACCCTGATTCAAATAAGCAGAACAGAATAAACCATGGAATTCTTCAAAATATTTAATCTATATTTATATATAAATTATATTGTATATAATTACGTTTATATGCGATATTATTTAATGAAACTGGCATGTGATCAACAATAATGCACAGTTTTGCAAATTTCAATGGTTTTTAATTGTTAAATGCACAAACTCGCTTCTTTAAAATTAGCAAGATTGGTAA
Source organism: Nothocercus julius (assembly GCA_013398735.1). Classification (NCBI taxonomy): domain Eukaryota; kingdom Metazoa; phylum Chordata; class Aves; order Tinamiformes; family Tinamidae; genus Nothocercus; species Nothocercus julius. The sequence continues at coordinate 160,577 of VZSV01000044.1, read as the reverse complement.
AAGGTTTTTTTTTTTTTAAGAACTGTGTATTTTTAGGATTTCTTATAAAAGTTACTGGTGTGAAAAATGTTAAGGTAACACTAGCAAGATATACTTTACAAGAATGTGTGTGGGTGGGTGAGTGAAGATTAAGTTGTTTAAAAACATATTAGGCAAAAACATCACTAGAGGCTATATGAAAATACATAACAATTCTGAGATTTTGAAGGCTGTACCATTCAGCCTTTGTATTCTAACTCTCGACTCCTCAGTTACGTTATTTAAATATCCTTCTACTCAACTCATACAACCACTTCTGAAATTCCTTGAGGATACTGGTAGAAAGGAAGTATTATTTTTGTATTTTAAATATGGTATTTGGAAAAACAGCATACGGTCTTGCAGTATACTGCTTTGCAAACAGTATGTTCTGTTTTCCTCACTGAACTTCAAGCAAGCTTTGCCGCTGACCTAGTTGAATATAAAAGCAGTAAAAGCCGAGTTTCTATGAGTTCTTTCCTCATAGATTTCAAGGCCCAGAGAAACATTTCTAACCCTTTAGCTTGATCTTCCATATTAAAAGAACATTTCAGCCAGTATCTCTGTGTTGGATGTAGTTGGACTATAGTTTTCATTAAGCTATCAGTTTGTCAAGACAGCAAGAGATGGAAAATTCACCACTTAATTACTTTTGCAGAGTCTCAGGGTAAATCAGCATGCGTTCACCTTCCAGCCATGGCTATGCCACATCCTGCTGTAGGTGAAATTTAGAAATCTAGCACTTGGAGAACTTTCCGCAGCAGAGTGACTACTTAGACTCTGTTTGACAGAATTATAATTATTGTCAAATATTGTCCTATTTTTAAAATATAACTCATTTTTGCCTGAAAGTTTCAGAAATATATGACAAAACTTATCTGTGTCAAATACTGTAAAAAGAGAAAAACTATGGGAACTCTTTGTGTATATCTTTAACTAAAGCATTCCATTGCATCTAGTCTAAAGCATCTGTTCAACACAAGGAGTGATGCAGGAAAAAAAAAATGTATGGAATATATACTTTTGACTAAAATAATACATTGTCTATCAATGAGAGGATCATCAAGCGAAGGCATATGGAGAAAAAATCAAGGTATATATGCATTTCCAAAAACATTCTAGTCAGGAAATGCAGCCTTGTCCCAAAGAGCTTACACACACGCACGCTTATCCCAAATATAGACTAACCCACAGGTAAAAACAGATCTATTCTCTTTCAGTTGTGGAAGCCAAGGGGCAAACTGCAGTGAATTGTATCTAGTCAAGAAAGAACAGATTCAGCCCACATAAGAGTAAACTCTAAGGTAGCTGAGTTGGGAGAGGTTTCCCTAGAGACAGAGAGCTCCAGATGAGAGATTCAGATGAGAGACCACTTGAGATCTGAACAATTCACTAATTGGATAGTGCTTCAGTGCTGCCTACGCCAATAACGTATTCTCCTCACAGACTGGAACTTCAAGATAGTCAGTAAGGTTTTATTTACATCAGTAGATGATGGAAGTGGAAATAAATAAAGTCCAATAATGTTAATAGTGAAAAAAGAAAAATAAATTACATATTTAGAATTATTTGTTTCAGTCGGCAATAGTAGTGGCAATCCAGAAGAGAAAAGAATTTCATCACAGAACACACCAGCAATGATTTGTACTTAAAATTATCATGAGGCCCAGCCTTTCTATCAAGATATTATAACTTCAAACAACAGCATTAACTATATGGAAACTAGTAGACTAAAACTATGTTTGCTTATTACTCAATATGTCACAATTACTACACCTTTAAGATGAAGAATTTAATTAAACTGATTTGTATTTCTTAACTATACATTCTTTTCAGACCTTTTTCAATTCCTGTATAATTCAAGAGTAGCAAGGGGCATTTTCACAGAAACTTAACTCCCTGGGATGAGAGAAAAGGAGGATTAGTTACGTGCAGGGTGTTTGAGGGGACACAACAGGGAGATTCAAAAAGGGAAGAAAAAAAAAAAAAACAGACTGACCTCATGAAAAAGTGTTTCTCTTCCTATTCTTGTCCTCTCTTCTAAAATGTTGATTAAAAAAATGGTTGGTCGTTAATTGGGTATGATGTAAAGCTAGTTTTCTGAGTTGTTTTTCCCAAAAAAATTCTTTCATGTGAATTATGTCATGGGTTTATCTAGAATCAATATATAAATCAAAAAAAAAAAATCAAAATAAAGTGCATTAACCTGAGTTTACAAGTACTATGAACCTAAAAGATCAGAAAAGGAGAGTGAGCATTAGCACAATTCAGGGCTATGACCCAAGACAGAAATGAATGCAGGTCTTCTCCCTTGAGGTGTAAGATGTAGGGCAGTGAATGGCAGCAGGTACATGTACGATACATAACAGATTTTAGATGGAAGGAGTGCATGAGTATTGAGGCTTTTTTTCTAAAGAAAAAAGGACTGCTTAAAAAGAACTATTTTCTAATAAATACATTTTTCTATTGTGATTTGTTTCTTAACTCTTTTAAATCCTAAAATCCAAGTATTAACAAATCATATTGCTTCAGGCAGAACCACTGCTGGTGAAAATTGTCCTCCTTATTTGAATCAGGTTGTCCTCCAAATAAGGAGGACAATTCTATGGACCTGAAGCAATATATTTGAAAATAAGCACAAAGTACATACTAAGTGCACGTACATGAGCCTTAGCCTTTCCCCTACCCAGTGTTACAGTGCACCAGTGCTGAAAGCAATTGCTTGCCTTGTCCCATTCAAATTAGCAAGTGGTTCCCAGCAAATGCCACGACCATGCTGGAGCACAGGACAACTCAGCTTTTCCCAGTGCTTGCTAGGAAAAGCTTCTTTCCTCTCTGTCCCTAGATCTTAGTCACCTGATAGCCACCTGATTAGCCACCACTGTTTCTTGGTACAGCTAAACTACAGCAACAAACAGGAGGCAGGAAAGGGGCAGAGGAAGGAAGAAAGTTGCTAGCATGCAGACTTGGAAGACAGAGAGCCAAGTGCTTACCTGGGAAATCCCTTCACACAAAGGCAAGTGGAAGCTTGTGGGGAGGGGGCAAATAGGCAGGGATACTAAGGAGCTGGGCTCCCATATGAGGGAAGACTCAGAGGAAAGAGTTTTCTACTGGGCTGGAGGGAGCAGGGAATTTGTCAGAGTTAAGCAGAAGCTCAAAATTCAAATGGCCTGAATTTGACGAGAGAGACAGGGAACCCTAACTGTGTTTCGTATATGTATTCCAGGCAAAAATGAAACAGCTTCAGTAAGAGAGATTCACCTCACACTTCCTATAGCCCACAGGCTAAAACAGTTGTATAGGAAGTTCCTCAAGGCAGAGAGGAAAAATGAGCACAGGCCTTAAGGATCAGGATGGCTGCAATAAGCAGTGAGCTATCAGGTAAAAGCAGGACAGTAGCAACCTCATCTCTCATCATTTATTAGCACTTAAGGGCCTACAGTTAAGTAGAATGAATCCAGGGCACAATCCTGCTGGAAGTGACCACTGGAGAAGCTCTGCTGTTTCAATCTGCAGTCATGCATGATCTGGGTTATTTTGATTGCTTTAACTTTTCAGCATGCACAGTAGTCTATCACCTATCCCTGAGAAAGAGGCTTCAGAGCATTTCAGTCTTCAGCTTTTCATACATCTGCAAGAACATTTAAGAGGTAATAACTAGCTTTCTCTTCAATAGGCTCTTGTAGCTCTGTATCCAAACTATTCTCAATACGGTCCTCTCAGGAGATACATACTTGAACACATGCTTTATAATGAAGAGTCAGCCCAAAGTGCACTCCTGAGGTTAGGTAAGTATAGATAGTGAATTAATACTGCACAAATGCCATGCAATATATATAGTGAAGTCTAAAATCTCTATTTGTGTGTGTATATATATATATATGTATGTATGTTTGGAATGGCCTACAGCGGCTCAAGCTCTTGAATTCAAAAGCTCTACCTAAACACAAGAGGTTTCATTGGAATAAAAAATCCAATGCTTTGGGGCTCTGGAATATAAGTCTTTCAGGTTTAAATTAGTTTTAGGGACAGTAAGAACTAGCAGTATGCTATTAGTTATGGGAAACTTCTCTTCTCTGACACACTCCTAGAAATCACCAAAGCCGGTGAAAAAACCCTCTTAACAAATTTGCTAATGCAGTATCAAACCACGAGCCTTTAGGCACCAAGAGCCTTACTGGAAGAATTAGGCTTTAAATCAGGCTTCAAATGTGTCTTTACTGCTATCTTTACAATTCCATTTTTAATTATTATGTCCGATCCAAGTGACAAAGCTTTGAAAATGCAGCAAGGTAACAGCATTTCTAGAGTCTTGAGGAAAACACACCTCTCACAGCCAAGCAGCAGCGTTGGTACTTAAAAGTTACTGAGTTTGGAATCCTGGCAAACATTCAGGGAAATGCTATATCAAGTTGAATGAATTAATGTTTTACTAATGACTTGATCTTAAACAAGTTGAAATCCTTTGGAAAGACAGGAGAGTAAAAGAAAAAAAAAAATTGTCTTCTTAAAGAGCTTCCTAATGGCCTACAGATAAATGAAATACTTGCTATTACTAACACCAAAATCTAATTACTTAAGTCTGTAAAGGAGAGATTAACTGAAGAAAATCCCACGGAAACCAAGCCACAATATACTGACTTACGAAATTCTCATCTAGACCAAACGCAAACGAAAACCAACACATGTCAAATTCATTCATTAATTTATTCTAAGAGGATTTTCACTCTGCTTGTATTACTCCTGACTCTTAACTTCCTCCTCTTAAATTCTTCTATGCCAATTATATATATATATTAAAAAAAAAAAAAAAAAAAAAAAAAACACACACAGGTCATGTAGTTTCAGGGAAAACCTGAACAACGTCCAAACACAGTATGTGTTTATAATATCAAATTCATGTCTTCCTTTTGCCAGAAGAGAATGATAAGGCAAGTAGTCCTTATGTTGAAATGATTCAGTAAGGCAAACACAATACATGAATGTACCAGACCTTACAACTCCATTTCCCAGCAGAATCCCTTCTCAGCCCACACAGTGTTATGTGCTGTACTTTTCAAGACCAGATCCGAAGACAGATCTCCAAGTGCATTGTATTTCTTAAAAGAAAGAAAATTTCTCTAAGAACATTCACAGCAGAACTCTGAATAAGATTCATTATCTTGAATTAGCTCCATTGTTCTGTTGGAGTAATGCTAAATTAGCAAACATCAAACCCTTAGCAATAGGTGCTTTCATCATACCAATGGCTTGGTACAGGAAATCCTAAGTACACAGATTGGATCCCCTTTCTTCAAGGAGGCTGCTAATACCCCATCACTCAATGGTTATATAAAGTTTCAGCTTCAGCACATTCCCAATGCCTGCCAGCCCACAGAGAAGATTTGGCAGAAGTTAGTTAATTACATAATATAATACAAATAAGCTTTTGATTTAAGATTCTGAAGAGGCAATAAAATCTGCCATGGTTTTGCTGATATGTGAGTTGGACTGCCATGGAAAGTGTTTCTTAAAACAGCAGGAATAACTTAAGATGCACAAACTGCAACAGTTTAATTACAATGAATGATGCCATTAGATTTTCTCCATTTTGAATTTAGCTAGATTTAGTGTATATTCATAGTTTAAGACTCACTAACTTTGCTTGGTAGCAAGCTGTTCATGCAACTGCAGTTACTTACAGATGTGTTTGTCCCTCTTGAATTAAAGGTAATCTGATTTTTAGAGAAATCAGGAAACTTTCCTGACACATCTACTTACCAGATTAACTATTATGGAAACTTGAGACACTGTACACTGCTAATGAGAAGTGATAAATGCTAAGACTCATCCTGAAGGCAAGTTTGAATGCCTTGGTGAAAACAGGCTGTGAAACCAAACAGGCTGAGCTGCTATGAGCACTGCTTATTGGCAGCAGCTAATGTCACTTCATTTCATTTTTCCACAGAACTGTTTAGCCTGTCCCAACCAAAAATATCTGCAACCAGACAATATTATTTCATAAGTTTATTATAACTTTCTTTATGAATTCATGTCTTTCTGTAGGTTCTCATGTCACTAGCAATCAGTATTGTTTCCAAGGGTTCTCATTTTCTTTTTCCACTTAGGCCTAATGTGTCTCCTTAATCGCTTTAATACTTGCATTTTGACCTAATTTTACTGCTTGTTGGCATTCTTCTTTTGCTGCTAGCTAGGCCTTGTTATGTAACATAAAGAACAGCTAAGCTTTTTATTATTATTAGAAATAAAAAGTCTACCAAGAACTTAAGAAGGCTACCTAGCACACAGTCTTTCTTGCCTCTTACTTGAAGAGGTCAAATTAAATCAATTTGACTTTTCAGCTGGGTAAAGCAAGCAGGATTCAGCTACAAGAGCAGACCTGGTAATTTCTTTCTAGTTGCTCTGAGATTTTTATCTAAAAATGTGGTTATTCATCAAGTGATTTCAGCTCAAAGTTATGGAAATGTCTATTACAAGGAGATGGTGTGAAGAGATTTTTCTTCTACCCACACAGCCCTACAGTTGGGATGCACATTCTACATGGAAGACAAGGCTACTGACCCTGATTTCAAGAGAACTGGAACAAAATTGTCCCTGGCCAAAGCAGTGACCTAAACTACCTGCCTAAAGGTAGTTCTGGAATGCACTGCTCTGAATCTGCCTGTTTAAGCTCTTTTATTTTGTGGAACATATTTGATGTTAGCAGAAAATGAGTTAAAAAAAAAAAAAAAAAAGAGAGAGATGGAGAAAAAAAATGGTAGCCCTGTGGCAACAGTACTTATCTGGAAGACGGCTGTTCATGGACCAGGACATGTTCTAAAGAATGTTTGAAATTGTAAATAAAAGGGAGCATACATAAAATGAAAACAAACCTGCACAGAATATAAATGGGGGCACATTATTTGAGCACTCTAGAATATGGGTTCAAATCCTCTGAGATGAAGGTAAAAACTGCATTTGAGTCTTTCATGCTAGGACGAAGTGCCTTAACTACTGTGCAAAAGGATATCACCACACAATTGCTTCTGCTTTCCAAGTCCAGAGCATCACTCGAAACTTACTCCTTCATTTTCAGTGTTTTACTTTTATTAAAAGTAATCAATAGTCAGGTGGGGGAGCTGGTGGAGGAAAAACTTTACTCTTGTCTAAAATCAACTTTTGAACCTAAACAATAATAATTAAAAATAAACAGCAACAACAAATTGTCAAGGCAAGCAATTACTTTTTTTTTCCCCCTCCCCTTCTGCAAAAAACATTTCACTTTAGCTGGAGGAGAGAAGAAAAAAAAAAAAAAAAAACCACAGACCTTATTTTCTGTGCATATGTTTGGAAAACAAGGTTCAAGGAACAACCTGAAAATTCATTTATTTCCACCAGCTAATGTGCTAGTACAAAGAAACCAATCCAGCTGATACTGAAGTCAATGTAAAGACTTTCTTTATCTTCTGTAGGACCTGTGTAAGACTTTACGTGCCCCATTTAATCAGCTTTGCCTAAAATGTCTAGCCACTCCTATACACTCCAAGCTGTCCTGCTTGGATCTTCATTTTGCTGCGGATGTGCAACAGAGTGATGAACTAATGAACTAATCATTTATTTACAGGAAGCCTTTTTTGTTGTTAACTGTAGTAGTGTCAAACTGCTATATAAATCCTCGTGTAATATTTACAGAAAGAACTGTGACATGTGGAAAATTGTTTGGACTCCAGACTAGAATATATTAAAACAGCAGCAACAAGCCTGGCAACAGATCACATTCCTATTCTGTAGCTGGCAAATGATTGAAAGTACTGCCAAATATGCCATGCCCCCATTTTTAAGCCAAAGATGAATGCAGTTGAAGTTTCTTGCCAAGACTGGATGTGCCCAAATACCACATGTCGGGCGAGGCAAGGATCCTGCAAATAATTCTCAGCAGTATTTAGTAGTCTGCTTCTTCAAGAACTGACAAATACTGAGCTCCAAATGCCCCTCCACTATTATTATAGTTCATCTTGGAAAACATGAGTGTTACAACTTTGAAAAATGGCACAGACACCTGTTTTAGCTCTGTAATTATACTCAAGAGCATCATAGTGTTCTCTCACAAAAGAACAAAGCATAATAGAACAGTGAAGTCCCTAAGAAGTATATTCTACAGTTAGTAAAATAAAGAATTACAGAGATTAAATAATTATATTTCACAAACTTAATGAAAGATTGTTCTACACAGTAGAAGAGTATTCCTTTAACTATCATAATTTCTTGCATAAACATACTTGTTAAAAGTCTTTGAAGTTTTCTCAGAAGTTAAAGGCTTACCTCAGGGAATTGTTTTTGAAATATTCTTATTTTGATGAGGATTTAAATAATTTTGATTTTAGTACAGGGAAATGCAATCCTGTGCTAAGGCACTTAGGGATCTGTAACAAAAAGTTTACATGAGATTTAGCCAATAATGTAAATCACCCTTTTGTGAGTCTTGATGTTGAAATACTTGGGCTTGAACTCCAAAAGATTGCTCTAAAGAGAGAGGGGAGGAAAAAAAAAAAAAAGAAAGTATTTTCAATCCTAAAGGAAAGCTCTTCTTTCTAGAAGAGCTATAAGAATATGTCACTATTTCCCCTTGAAATCATTCTGCTCTTAAGACACTATACTGCAAGATATCATTTAGCAGTCTAAGCAAGCAGTTCAGAGGAATACCGTAGTCATTGATCACAGAATGCAGTTAGATGAGAGATGGACAGATTATGATTCAAATTAAGGCTACACAAGAAACAAGTTCCACCACAGTGGTTTTTTTTTGTTCTGTTTTTTTTTTTTTTTGTTGTTGTTGTCTGTTTGTTTCTTTTTTTTAATGTCCTGGTGGCATATCAGGGTTAGCAGCTAAAAATTTCATTTTTCCCCTTCAAACAGGACATTTTATGGAACTCAGTCTATAATGCAGGACACTTAGTGTGACATCAGCCCCTCGCAGCAAAAAAACAGAGCTACATAACATGGTTATGGTTAGTTATGGTTCTCTACTTCAAAAGCTTCAGATGACAGGAAGAAGAAGAGGAGCAAATAAGCATAAACACATCTATTCTAAATAAGCATACCCACCATACTGTGGCCCTAACTTGCTAACCACCTATGATGGACACATTTAAGAGGATAAACAAAATTCTAGATCCAGGAAGAAATTCACGCCAGAGCAGTTTAATGCTTCCTTGTACTTGGCCTATCTCCATATAGTAGGCTGAGATAACAGCCTCAGACTATCATCATTTAGAAGAGAGAGAGGAAACAGCTTCATGTTTACAAATAAGTCACTGTGTAAGTGGGGCAGATCAACCATCAGAAGATGGATTTAGAGAGGATGTTTTTGTCCTGTTCACAGACCATGAACTAATATTGCAACACACAAAGAACAGCATTTTACAGCAGCTCTAGGTGGCTCCAGAGGTAAGGGGCAAAACAGTATCCTAATTCATGTTATTTGGAGAGAGATGGGGCTGGTGTTGTAGGTTCCACTGGTTGACACACAAGAAAACTGGAAAATATGAAATGCTTAGGTCATCAAATGTGCCTTAGGATTTCTTTACACATTCAAAATAACATTAGCTGAATAATGCGAACAAATCCTCATTCATCAGGAATTCCAAAACCTCTTCTGATTTCAGTTGGATGACTTAAGCTGAACTGTGCTATATTTCATAAGTGAAATCCCATTTGTTTCATTTACAGCATTAAAGCCATCACAAATTTGTTTACTCCTGCAAAACTCCTAATATAGGAAGTGGAAGAACTCTGAAACACACAACTCTAGTAGGTGCTGGGACTTTGTTCTGAATCTTTCTCTTAGAGAGATATATTCTCTTAGAAGAATCTGGCTTAAAATCAAGCACATTAAAACAATACTCTTGATACCATCAATATTCTGCCAAAACATATCTGAGTTACAAAACATTGGCTTTGATGTTTTTCTGAGGAGGGCAGAAAAATATAGAACTTACTGGATTCTTCATCCTCTTCTAAATTTTGAAGTCACTGCTAACAATACTGAGCTATTTCAAGCAGATTAATATTAAAGTTTTGACCACAGATAATTTTATCATATTCACTTAAACAAATCTTACAAAATATTCTGAAACTCAACATAACTCAGCATTTTTCATTGTGTCATTGAACAGACTCAGGAATGCAAGTACCATCTTATCATCTAGCTATGTAATGCATGAGTTGATAATGTCTTCGTAGCTTCCAAAGGCTCTTAAAAATGTCAGCAAGCACTTCATTATCATAATGATGCTATGTATTATAAACAATGAGATGCTATAAACACACTGTGGCAGCAGACATGTCACATGGTAGGCCAGCTTTCCAGTAACAGAAAAATTGTCAGTAGAATCTGAATATACTAAGTGCTGTTTATTTTAACTACATACTTGCCACTGGAAAGTGTTCAAATAAAGGCAAGAGAACCATCACAAATGTTGGGTCCCCAAGGAGCAACTCTGTCTTAAGAATTGATGTCAACAAATGGTTTCCTGAGAGTAAACTTTGCTCTACTTGAATTGCTCCTCTCACATGAATCTTTTGAAACATCAAGATTGAGTATTTGTTCACCTACTAAAAGAACAACTTGAAAATCATGTGCCGTGTCACCATGTGTTGACATCTGTCATGAAAAAGTGATGATATTAAGATGAAAGTACTTCTCTCTTTCATAGAATCATAGAATGCTTTATGTTGGAAGGGACCTCTAGACATCACCTAGTCCAATGCTCCTGCACACGCAGGGTCACCTAGAGCATGTGGCACAGGACTGCGTCCAAGCGGGTTTGGAAGATCTCCAGAGAAGGAGACTCCACGACCTCTCTCGGTAACCTGTTCAAACCTGTTCTTTGTTCCATTATCCTTACTTAGCTTTCAATTTCTCTAACCTATGCTTTGGTTAAAATATTTAAGGAAAAACAGAATGTGTTACAAACTTATTTCACTACTATTCTGAGTTAGCAGAGATTTCCAAACACATTTTCAAAGCTCTCTAGAGGCACAGTCTCCTCTTGCAGCAATCAATAATTGTGCAATCTATAAGCAATAGGATAGATCCATATGCCTTGAGTGTAATACTGCAGTCTGCTCTACTTCTTCTGAAAAAAAACACAAGCTGAGTATACAAGAGCTGTAAACTAGCTAGCATTTTTTCCTAAGATTATTATTACATCAACCAATAAGTGGACTAATAAACTCATCATTCTTAAGTAAACAAAGCAAAATCAACTAGTAACCAATAAATCTCATCATCAGTTATTCTTAGAGCTACATAGCATGTGTTTAAATGAGATATTAAAGATCCCCCTCTTGCATCTTCCACAACCCTCCAAAATATTATCAGTGACAAGAATTCATCAGTCACCCAAGGAAGATCTTTAATATAAAAAAAAGTCTTCACTGGCATGTCAGAAATAGAAGCAGAGCTTAGACTTTTCACAAGTATGCCAAATACAGTGAGCTCAGATGGATATAGTAAAAGCAGCTTTACAGCTGGACCTTTTAAAAGAGGCAAGCAACTATAATTGCATATCAAAATATGGAAAATTTAATCACACCATGTTTACAGATACTAATGTGTATGGAGTCTGGGTGCGGAAGACATAGGTAAAGCTGCAAAGCCCAGACATCTGTGAGAGTAGGTTAAGCATTTTTTTAACTGAGAAATGTTTCTTCAAAACATCTCTTTATAGTCGCCAGAAATACAGTTCACCATATTCAAAAAAAAAAAAAAAAAACTGTAGTCCAGCAGTTAACATGGATTCCCCTTCATCACGTTCAGTGCTTTTACACTCCTGAAGCATACTTAAAATCTCTTTCAAGAACAAAGGCAAAATTCTTATAAATGACGTATAAATGAGTACTCACCACTATCTTCAACCATAAAATGAAAAATGTCACTGGTGGCATTGTCACCTGCTCGTAAAACATAGCATATTTTCATATCATCAATATCAGCTGAAAAAAAAACAAAGAGAAAATATATTTTACTTTAAACATCACAGCTAAGAAATTATTGGTATATATATATATATATATAAATACTTGTCTTGAATAGCTTAGTTTCAACATGGAGCAGCCAAGATTCTCCAGTACAGCTCAGTAATTTCAGTTCTAGCAGAATTCAAAGTTTAACAAATATCATTCATTACCCTTCCTAGTAACTTCTTCTTCAATGTATTGATAAACACAACCTAAAGGAAATGCAAGGACATAGATTCAACAGTGAGAGCTGTTTCATGTCTTTTTTGTGGTTCATTTTTTCAAATAGAACTGTCTTCACCGAGCCACTGATTCAGCTGCTGTCCTTCATCCTGACAATTACTGCAGCTTGTTCTAGGCTACTTGAGGATGCCCAGTGGGTTGCACAGTATGGACCTAAGAAAATGTTGCTAAGTATTCATTACATTCCACAGCTTTCATATACATACAAATCAGCAAATAAAATGGAGTAAATAAAGAATGCAGTTATATTTTTATCATATTGTCTTCTAATATATCTCTAAGTTAAAGAAAAATAATAGCCATATTCCATTCTGTTGTGAGGCAAATAAACTCTTGATACTATGACATATTCAACACTAAAGTAACTGAATATCTAACACACTTAAACCAACATTATGAAACAATATCCTCAAAGCAGAATATAAAAGAGTATTTTACAAATGCAGAAGTGAAATAAAACAGGACTCAGGGAGGGACTAATTTGATCAGACAGAGAAATCTCCACCTATTTCCTAATGTGGATGTCTAAAATGAGTCAGACTAATTGCACTCTAAAAAGGCTAATCCATCTGTATTGACTAGAGAAAGACTCTTGGAACTATGTTCAGATGCAGATATCTACCCTGTCTGACATGAAATACAAAGCCTTCTACCCCAAGGGACTTGTCAGAGGTCTCAATCTGTCTGCAACGAGAGGAAAAAACGTGGTATTTTCTCCCTTGATTCTACCTTCCATTCAAGAGGCATGAAAAATTAGCCCACACAGCCCCCCTGCTTCTACAGCTAGATTACTTCTGGCATGTGACCTAGCTTATTTAAAGTAGTCTTAGATACATCTACATATTCTGTAGTTAGGATATAACTATCTCTTAAATTGCAAAAGTGCCCTCTCCATCAGACCATCTTTCCTGTAAGCATCTTTGCAAAGGACTTGGCATATAATCTGCATGAAGGTGGCATCGTAAGTGGTGCTCAAACACTACAGCAAGGCGCTCTGCTTTAAGAGCCCAGACAGACGCTATTAAAGCAGACACACCAGACTTCCGCAACAAAAGTTTCAATTCATGTTTCTGAGTCATCAATTTCTATAAAGAAAACAAGCAAAAGGCAAAGAAATGCTTATCAGTACTGTGGTCTCTTGTTTCCTTGAGCAGTGTAATACATTAAAAGTTATTTTTGTCACTGTCCTTGAATGAAAGGATGACTCTTGGTAAAAATGCATTTCTCACGCTTCAAACGGCATGGGGCAAATTACTTAATTTTAAGGAAAATTTGGGGAAATGCATACCATTAAAGCAGAACTCAAGTGCTACAGAAAATCTCCTCCCATGTAAGGTCATGTACATCAGTAAAAAGAAGTCAAAAGCTTTTATTAGAGCTCCTCAAAATCTACAGTTCCAAAAGTAGCCAGACATCTAGGGCAAACACACAAAGAACATTATCAGTAGGTATATGTCACTAAAGAATCTCTTTTATAATGTTTGAAAGAAAGTTAAAGATCAAAAAGTAATACTGCTGTAAAGAGGATGCAAACAAATACCTTTTTATGGCAGTGTGTAGCAAATAAATCTTTCTTCCTACAAACACTTACGCAAGTACTTAGCTTTGCCCATGTGAGTAGCCTTATCAAACTCAATGGTTTCACATATATAAAGGTATGCACTTGAGTCAATGTTTGCAGGACCACCCCATGAAAAAAGCCACCTGTCATCCCAAAAAACTTATTTTTAATCAAAAGAATCACAAAAGAATGACATTCTTTTGCTTTTTCTTTCTTCTTCTTCTTTTTTTTTTTTTTTTTTTTCTCTTTTTCCCTTGTTCCTTAGAACATTAACATTAGAACATTAGCACATGTTTAGAGACACTTAAGGAATTTTACACTTTCCTGCCACAGGTGATTAAGTCTATGGTAGCTATATTAACTCTTGCTCACTTGCAAGCACAATTCATTACTGTGTAACTGCAATGCCTGCTAAGCATTCATGAGGACGTTGCAATTCTCCTGTCATTAGAACATGAACTAGAACTAGAAACCCTGCAGATTTCTCCTATTAAAAAAAAAAAAAAAAAAAAAACTATCCACACTATATTAGGACATGGCTTTTCCAAGCAAAACTATGCAAAATAGATTTGGCAATTGAAGTCTTCTTTATCCTCCTATAAATACATAGTCTTTAAGTACACTAGAAAATATAATTCACTCATCTCTCTGAAAACACTTACCAGAAAAGGAAGATGAAACCTACTGTCAAGAATGAAGTCTGAGTAAAATCCTGGTTCACAAAGTGTTGGATATTTGGCTGAAATAGCCAGTTATGTATCTTTGGCCTCAGGAGGACACACTGAGCACCAAGCCTTTAATTAAGCTCTTCTATTGCCAGAGCAGATTCTTACTCTCCTCTATCCCTTCCCCTTTTTTTTTCCACCACCTCAGCACCCCTGCAAAGCCATGGGATGCAGCCTGGTCCTTATTTACAAACCTGACCACATGAGACTGGAGACTCCCAAAATAACAATCAGTAACTTCATCACATTTGGTACACTCAACACATTGTCCAAATACTAAATAACCACTTGCTATATACTACTGAATTTTAAATGTGAAAGACTTGGCCATTAGTAGATTTTTCTCCTTTTTTAAAAAACAAATTATCTGACCTTAATGTATATTTGCTATGAACAAATTCCAGGTGTGACTTGCAGAGATCAGTGCAGTACAGTTAAACCTATACATTTTCCATTGTATGTATTTTTATCCTAGGACAACACTAGAAACTAGAAGTTACAATGTAGCAAGTGTTTTTCTTTAATCTTTCTCTGTGTTTACTACCATTACATTTTGAATATACAGCACAAAGAAGTAGTAATGAATTGAAAATGCTGCTTTCAGGTGTAATATGAAGTATTAGCACTTGAATAAACTTAGAAACTCTTTAATATATTTTAAGAATATTTTATCTTGTTACTGTTACTTGTGTCTTATTCAGATCAATTTAATATCTATGTATAAAAAGATAGGAAGCAGCACCAGACATTTGCAGAGTATGGAGACTTTAAAAAAAAAAAAAAAAAATCAAGGACTTAATTGTGCTACACTCTAATAAACCTTTTAATCCTAATTAAGTCTATGAGTCTCGTGAGTTAGAGATTACCTACCATACTTCTGGCAGAAGTATTTGATGTATACTGTTCAGAGATCCCCATACTGATTGTGCCTGAACAAGACACGCAACAGGGAACAAATCTCCTGGAAATACTGCATTCTGCACAGCCACGTTTTGACTGGAGCCTTTCAGTTCATCTTGTGAGCTAGGCTAATTTCCTTTCTAGCACTTGATAAGATACTGAAAAGCAATCTTGAACATAAAGGACAAGGCTGTTTGTGAAACATCTCTCTGCCCCCTTTTTCAGTTGTAGGTAATCAGATCAGGCAGTCTGCTCAAGCTGCTCTCAAAAGGACTCTTTTTTTCAACCTATGCTACCTCAATTCAGTGCAGTCAGCCTATCAGTTCATACAAAGATGGCCTGAATACCAGGAATGGGGACATGACATGGAAGAATATTAGATCAGACCCACAGTATTGGTAGCTCTCAAAACTCAACTCAACTGTGTATGACTTTGACCTGACTTGAGAGTAAGCCCAGTTGGCCCAGCAGTTAAACCCAATGACTTCCAGGCATCCTCTCCAACCTAAATTATTTTATAATTCTTTACAAGATTGTGTATCGGCCTTTACACTGGGAAAAGATGAAAACACAAAAAGATAGCATACAACAGCGGGCTTGATAGTCAGCAGAGGAGCATCCAAAGTCAAAACTGTTCATAGCTGGCTGCAAAATCTCCACTTTCCAAAAACTCATTAAGAACACAGAGGGGGAAAAAAAAAAAAAAAAAAAAAAAAAAAAAAAAAAAAAAAAGATCTTATTCACTCCTGCCCTAAGCATTAGATAATTGTTTCAGTTCACCATGAGCATAAAATGTGCATGAATTCACTATTTCAAATTTGGCAATGTTTTTAATATTAATTACAGTGGGATACAAGGAACAACAGTGAAGTCCAGGCAGAGTTTTGAGTACGCGGCTTGTTCTACCTAAGACCTCAGCATCTCACATTACTTTGCAAAACTGTAGCCTTCGAGGTCCAGCCAAGAATTTGTGCCTTTCTGCCACTCATAACCTCTCCCATATCCAAAACAGCTACAGAGAAGAAGGCATCTGAGGAGAAAGGAAAGAAAGAGAGAGCACCCTTTCACCCATGACTGACTCCCTAGCTACATGACTTCCAATAACTTCTCTTTCCCTGTCCTTAACAGATGTATTATCCACATTTGGGCCTACTGTTTTCTACCTTTCACAGAGCCTTTCCAATCACCTTACCTTCTCTCTCAAGTGCTTGGGCTGCACTCACAGAACAGTTCAGTTTAGAAAACAGTTTGTTTTCTAAAATATAAAGCATTTTATAAATCCTACAGGCAGTAGAAAAGAGAGACCACAGACATGACTTAACAGATGCTCAGGATTAGTTATTTACAGAGGTCAAAGAAGAAATACTAAAATAGTGTGTATTTCTTAAAAACACTCCTCAGTTCAACACAACCTTGTGCTGATACCATCAGAGAACTTGTGAAGTTACAGGAATGTCTCAGGACCCCCACTAGCTTTAAAACCAACTTTCTCACAGGTGCAGGCTTTTCATCCAGCTCAAATGGCCCCAGGAAATTCCAGAAGTCGGTGAGAGACCAGTAAACTGTGAGGTGTCACATACATTTGCAGAAACATTAGATGATATTAGATTTTCCAAATAAAGATATCTCCTCTGCAGCAACTATGAAGAGGCTGTTATTTCTTGATCACACTGCAGGGGAGGGGATACAGGGGAAAGGGTTGGCCAAAGTTCTTACCCAGCACAGCAGCAAAACGTATTGCAGGAAAGTAAATGTAGAGCATAAACATCAAATAAGATAAAATTAATTACAAAAGTCTTCTCATTTGCTGATCAAAAATAAGTTTACATTGATCCACTTTGGTATTGCCCTTCATGTAAATACATGCTTATGGGCTTGTTTCTGCCACTAGACCTAGTATGAAAGTAGTTGCTACAAAGGTCCAAATTAGTTTCTCAAAGTCTATGACATGAAATATGCATACAACTTTGTGGCCTCACTTCTCACAAATCCTCTCCATGTCGCAGCCTTCTGGGACATGGCCAAGTACCTTCCATGCAAAGCAGTGGAGACAGAGCAAGCAACATGGTATAAACACCAGCTCCCAGGAAATCTGGGATACCAGATCTGCCTGTGGCTCAGGCCTAGCCTGCCACAAAACCTGCTGGTTTATCCAGCCTACACCACTTCCCAAGAGCCTGGACATTCCTACTTTGGTCCTCATATGACCAGAATACTCTATCACCAGCTGTGGAGGTTTCTGTCCATATGGCAGGGCTGCCAACCACAGAACAGAGAGCACCTGGTCATCTGACAGAAATACATGTAGTCACATGGCATAAAAGGGGATGGGATATATCTATCCTGAATACCCCAAAAACAGATGGGTTTATCATTATCACTATGCTGTGCCATGGTCAATTTTGAAGGAACATTCTCTCAGTAATTCTGCATTCTCCAGCGCAAGAGGAAAATATCCATTAAGAAATCATAATCTATTTATTTACTCACCTCCCTTTTTTTTTTTTCCTCATGTACACTTTCAATGACATTCATAATACAGCTAGCAGCTTATTACTGAGGCTTTATATTTAAAGAGACTGTTGACTCCCAAAGCTTAAACATTGTTTGGTCCCTCTTCATCCCCTCTTTCTTTTCCCTAGTGCATCACTAACAGAGCAACAGTTAGGGCATATCCACCATTCAAAAGTTCTTCAGGTCTATTCAAAAGATCCCGTGTCTCTGACAAGAACATCACTACAACAAGACCATAACAGGGGTCACCTACCACTGTGGGCTCTGTGAAATAAAACACAGCTGACTGCAAAACATCCCTGTCCACCCCTACCACCTACCGAGCCCAGGCTGCCCGTGCCTCTTTACTTTTGATTCTCCATGCAGCTGTGCTACCTACACACTCCACAGCTGCAGCAGGCTCCAAGAAACCTCATTTCACTTTTAATTAGCCAGCTATTAACTCATTACAAAGTAACACGGAAATTTCTCTGGAGAATAGCTAGTGCTCTCCTTTCAGTTAAAGAAAGTTACTGTATAGCCTTGTTTTAAGGCTCTACTTCAATGTATAGAGCACATGTGGTTTTCATCCTATTTACACCACCCAGTATTTTAGTTTCATGTAAAAAGTAAGTACCACTGACATAATTGTGAAATATTTACATTACTTAATTTACCACAAACACGTTGTGGTTAAGGCTTGTGTAATTAAGGCAACAAATGCAGTCATGATATATTATCACCCTCTGCTTGGGAAATGATTTTGCTATTAAAGCTAAGTGCACTCAGACTGTATAGCAACTGATATCCTAGCCATGGTATGATCATTAGTTAATAATAGCATGGCCACTCCTGTAGCATTTTCTAAATAAAACTTTTAAAGAAAACCCTCAGCCTCTAAAGATTCGGTATCATGTACAGCCCAATTCGGTTACTTCCATTTGTATCACTAAGTCCTCAACACAAGTAAGGGCTTCAAAGTTCTTTGGTCTGTAAACTCTCCAAAGCAAAGATATTTCATTATCCAGTTTTATCCAGTGGACCCTCTTTCCTGCCTATGCAATCATAAACACAACACATACATACATAAAGAGAATTAAAACAAAATCTTTTTTGGTATACTTGCTTTTTGGAAATGTTCTCCCGTTAATTGCTAAGGAGTGTAACATGACCAAGAATGATTTTAGCGACCTAAAGAAAGCATGTAGTGTTGCAATACCTTGTGTGAACTGGCTGATGCTATGGTTGCCTTTCCCCAGGTGGATCAGGAAGCCATGGCGAGGACCCTCTGTGATTCTGATCTTGAGAGCATTGTGTAAACTGTCTCTGTCTTCTACTTTGAGTACCTTGTTGGTGATCAGAAACCCTGTGTGACCTGTGGCCAGAATACGGAGGGTTGGTGCACCCTTGTTTATTACAATTTGAGGCACATTGTTGTCCACAGCCATTATCTGAATCTTCATAGTCTGAGGTTTCCTTGTCTCAAACACAGTGTTGGGAAAGACATAGAAATCAGTATGAGTGCCATCTGTAACAGTGAAAGAGAAACTATCCTCAATTGATTCTGTGCCATCGTGGTTGTAGCTGATTAGATTTTCATTCAGATCCTGTTTCGTGAAGGTGGTGACTGGTTTGGAGTTATTGAACACAATTTGACCATGAACTGGTACTTGAGTGATGATAAATTTTAGAAATGCATCAGGTGTATCTCTGTCCTCTACCGTCAGTTCAAAAGGGGTTATCAGTTTGTTTTCATTTTCACTCACCACCAGCTTATGTACTGTGACCACAGGTTTTTTATTGTCCACGTCACTAATTGAAATTCTGAAAGTACGAAAAACAGGGTTATAGCCATCAGTCACCTCGAACTCAAAGCTGTCCATTTTCACCTCATCTTCTGAAGTGTGAATGTAGTAAATTTTATTACCTGCTAACAAAAGCTGAGTGAAAGTGGAGATGGGCATCCCAGGCTGATCTGTACATTCAAGATGACCACGAACAGGTGCTCTGGTAATGGTGAAAACTAAGTTCTCATCTGGACTATTCAAGTCACTCGTGCTAAGCAAATCAGTAGTAAGGGTTACCTTACCTCCTTCCTTCAAGGAAACCCCTTTGCTGATTACATCTGGGAAGACAATATCAATGCTACTTATAGTTACATAAAAGTAGCGGTCAATGAGAGGATTTATACCATCTGTCACATCAAATTTGATAAGATCACGAACTCCTTCTCGTCCAAAATGCATATACTGAATTAAATTTCTATCCACCTCATCTTGGGTGAAATTCATCCCCACAGTGATATTCTCAACTCCTCCCGAAGGCTTTATTTTCTGTAAGAGGCCGTGTCCTGGCCCATATCTTATAATGTATGTCAAGGTTTTGTCTTCAGAGTCTAAGTCAGTAGCCTTCAATATTCTGTTATGAATAGTTCTAGTTTCCCCTATTTCAATCTCCAAACCATCGTTGATGGCCATTCTGGGTGTCTCATCATCTACAGGAATAACCATGATGAATACCCTTTTCACCACGCTATATTTACCGTCTGTGAGTTTCACCTCAAAAACATCCTCCTTTGTCTCAGAGTCATCATGTTCATAAAGTATGCTAGAGCTCTCTGTTATCTGATCCACAGAGAAGCTCTCCACTAGGACAGTTCCATTGACCAGCTGGTTCACAATGTGGCCATGCCTGGGAAACCTGGTGATTGTGAACATTAAGTTATCAGCAGGAATGTCCCCATCAACTGCATTGAGGATAGGGGTATCAATAACGAGGCTCATGCCTTCCATCACAACAAACTCACGCATAAAGATTTCAGGCTCTTCATCGTTGGATGGAGTAATGACAATGGGGAAGAAGTGCCTCTGGGAAAAGTTAATGCCGTCAGAACAGCGGAAGTTGAATCTGTCTTCAATAGGCTCCACACCCCTATGTATGCTTTGGACGTAAAAAATATGCCTTTGTCGGAGGTCTTTCAAGGTGAATGCACTTACAGCCATACCTGCTCTGGACTTTTCAGAGCCTGGTGCTGGAGAAATGTTCTCTACATACCCAGACGTGGGCTGAGCAACAATGGTACAGAGTATATCATCATAGGGAGTATCCACATCTTCAACCCTTAGGTGAACAGGAGTAACAACCTGTTTGTCACCTTCCGTTACCATGAACTGCTCCCCGACAAAAATCTCTGGAGCTTGACTGTCAACAGGGAGAATAGTCACCAAGACAGAGACTCCCTGAACAACACTGCCTCTGACGCTCCACTGCTCTGACAGGTCAGACAAAGTAAGATTGAAAGCATCTTCTTTGGGCAGAAGGCCTATTTCACCACCAGTATGAGCATATACCACAGCCCCATCCAACAGATCTCTCTGGGAAAACCTGTCCGCAGGCACCCCTTGGACCAGGATGTCCCCATGCTGAGGAGGATCCTCTACAATGAAGGTCAACATCAAGTCATCTGTATCCTCATCTGTGCCCTGGATGACGTTAGCAGTGATTTCAGCAGCACCATTCTCCAGCACATCCAGGTAGGAACCAACAGTGCCTGGGGGCAACCGCAAGGTAGGAACCTCATCATCAACAGGTTGCACGTTCATTTTCAATGTGATAGGCACAACGTGAACCCCATCGCTCACATCAAGACTGCAAGTATCACTGTTCGTCTCTGCTCCGCTGTGTACATATACCACCCTCCCTTGCCTGATATCCTCCAGGCCAAAGGCAGCTCCCAGAACCAAACCGTACCCAGAGAGCTGCAACTGGCCATACTGGGGAGCCTGGGTCAGAATGAAGCGGAGACGGGCGAGTTCAGTGTCTGTGTCACTGGCATCCAACTCCACCTGACTAAGCACGTGGCTGCCTCCCTCAGGCACAGTAAAGCCAGTATTAGTGATTTCAGGAGGCTGGTTATCCACAGGCTGCAAGTAAATGGTAAAAGTCCCTTCAGCTGCATTGCCAGCTGCATCCTCCACCTGATACTGGAACTGAACCAAGTGAGGGGCCACCCCCAGTTCTTCCTGTGGAGGACGATAGGAGATCTTGTGATGGTTGATCTGGGCCTGGGTGAAGTGGGACACTTCTACAGAGTGATCTTCAGTCAGCACGAGGGATCCAAGGCGGGCTCCAAGTACATCTGGAGGGTGGTTAGTGTCAGTGGGGGGCTGGATTATTCTGTAGCGCAACTCACGATCCCCTGAATCCTGATCTGTGTAGCACAAGTGCTTTCTCCGCAGTGGGGTCACTTGCTGTTCTGCAACGATTAAGTGCAGACTGCTGCTGCTATGCAGCTCTGGGGCTAATCGGTCTATCGGGTGTACTCGGATCACAAAAGTCTGTGACCCAGAGCGGTTGGGTGGATCATTGTCATCCTGGACCCTAAAGATGAACTGGTCCAACACAACTCCAGGTCCAGGGCTGTGAGGTCCTAAATGGTGGTAATAAAGTCGCCCTTCCACAATGTCCTGCTGCAGCCATTCCCTCACTGGCTTTTCATAGACTGGGGAGTTCCCTGTTAAACCTGGCACCCTCCTCCAGGAAAAAGCCTTATCTTCTTCCTCCTCCTTCTCCCAGTCAGGAGGTGGCTGAGCTTGACGGAGGAGTAGCTGCCCTGCAGTAGGGCCAGACTCCACTGTGAAGAGCAGGACAGCATCCAGCGAGTCTATGTCAGTAGCACTAAGAGCACGGGTGGTGATGGGTACCATTTCACCCTCAGCCACGACCAGCCCCGTGTTAGCATTGAGTAGTGGTGGCTGGTCATCAGTGGGTATCAGGGTAATGGGGAAAAGAAATTCAACGCGGTGGCGGGAGCCACCATCCTCCAGTCGCAGCACTAGGTTATCACTGAGAGGAGACTCACTGCCATCATGCTGGTAAATGACCCGGCCAGCTGCCAGCTCGGCCACTGTGAAGTGTTTACGAGGGACAGCAGACGATGGTGTATCCTCCAGCAGAGTAAGGTGGCCATGCCTGAGCCCTGCCACCACGCTCACCTTCACCTGCTCCAGGTCATCCTCATCACTGATAACCAGGTTGGGGCTGGGACCAGGGCCTGAGAGAGGCCGTGACTGCCCCTCATAGAGCACAAGGCCGGTGTTGCGGGTCACCACAGGCGCCAGGGTGTTCATGGGCTTCACCACAATGACGAAGGCAAAGGGCTCTGAGGCAGCACCCTCAGGGTCCAACACCTCCAGCTCAAGCTCAAAGAGCCGCTCCCGATCCGAGTCCTCCGCAGGTGGCTGGTAGGCAATGCGCAGCTCCCTCACATCCTGCTGGCTGAAGGAGGAAACGGGCAAGCTCCGGTCATCGGTGCTGACCATGTACCCCTGGCCAGGGCCGAAGGGTGAGGTGATGTTGAAGAGCAGCAAATCTGAGGGTGACTCAGCATCCTCAGCCGCCAACATGTCAGGCGTGACGGCGGTGAGGACAAACTGGTCCACCTCCATCATGAGCATGGCCAGAAAGCTGGGCTTGGGAGCCACATTCTCAGCGCCGGCCCGGATCCGCACTAACACCTGGAAGAACTCGCGCTTCAGCAGCGCCCCGTCACCCGCTGCCTCCCGCAGCTCAGCCACCAGCGGCACCAGGTCGCGGTTGGGGGAGCCGCCGGCCGCCGTGTGCCGGTAGCGCAGCCCCAGCCGCAGGAACTCCTCGCAGTCCCACAGCGCAGCGGGCACCGGGCTGCCATCGCCTGCCAGCTCCCGCCCAACCGTGGCCGGGTAGTTGAGGATCTCGCCGTAGCGCGGCAGCCCGGCCAGCGCTGGCAGCAGGCCCACGCGGCAGCGCTGCTGGCCCGGCTCAAAGGCGAACTCCAGGCTGCGGGCGTCCAGCGGGTTGCTGGTGCCCCGCAGGCGCTCCACGGTGAGGGGCACGTTGCGCGTGACGATCTCCAGCTGCGTGAAGAGCACCTCCACCTCCAGCACCAGGGGCAGCAGCACGGCGCGGCTCGGCGAGTCGTAGCGCAGCTGCAGGCGGACGCGGTCCCGCGCCGGGCTGCGGCCGCCCAGGTGCGAGTAGCGCACCTCGCCCGCGCCGAAGTCGCACGCGAAGCGCCGCGGGCTCAGGCGGCCCGGCCGCTGCCACAGCGGGTCCTCGTCCAGCACGGTGAGGTGGCAGCGGTCACCCGGCTGCACGCGCAGCACCAGGTCGCGCGCGGGGTCCAGCCAGACGGAGCGGCCCAGGGGCACCCGCAGCCCGCGGTTCGCCACCACGATGGGCGCCA
>VZSV01000044.1:120819-136181 GCA_013398735.1 Nothocercus julius | reverse complement strand
CTGCTGCGGGCGGCGACGCGCGACCACTTAGCCCGCGCGCACACTGCGCTCTGCCGCGGGGCGCGCCCGCCGCCGAGAGGCGCCCCACCGGCCGGCCGCCCCCCGCCCCCAGCGCAGCCAATGAGCACCCGCGGGAGCGCCCCCGTCGCAGCGGGATTGGCCAGTGCCGCCTGTCAATCTGCACAGCGAGAGCCGCCCCCCTCTCCTGTCCCCTCCCATCCCCTGCTCCTGTGCAGCAGGTTGCAGGGGGGCAGGCGCGCGGGGTCCGTCATGTCGCAGCGGGAGGAACGGGGAGGCGAGCGCCGGCAGCGGGGCTCTCCCTGGCGGCAGCGACCGCCTGGAACCTCCCTGCCGGAGGAGAGGCGGCGCTGCCTGCCCTGCCTCCCGCACCGCTCCTCAGCCCGGGGCGGCGGGAGCGCAGCGCCGCGCCCCTCTTCGCCGCCGCCGCGCTCACCTCTAATCCTCCGTCCCGTCCCCGGGGCGGAGCTGAGGCGGGGGTGTCCCCGAGGCACCGCTGCGGGAGGCAGGGGGAATCCCTCGGCCCCGGGCAAGCGGGGCGGCGGGTAACGGCCGCCCGGTAACGGCCGTCCCTCGGGGGTAACGGCCGCCGGTTTTCCTCTCTCGCCGGGGTAACGGAGGCGGGCAGGGAGGAAGGCGCGGGTGGGAGCAGCGCCCCGGGCCCGCCGCCGCGGTGCCTCTCAGCGTCTCGTCTCTTTGCGCCAGGAAGAGAGCTGATAAATATCTCCCGGGCAAAACACATTAGCTGATATCCAGTTTCATTCCTCGCAGGTGACTAGTCACAGGGGTGGGGGGAATAAAAGCTTTACAATATTTTTGCCCTCTTGTGCTTGAAGTTGGAAGCACGCTGTTAATAGTTGTGAGCACACAAGAGTTGCCTGCCTTTTAAAATTCTTGATGGCAGGCGCTGACTTTTACTCATCCTCCTCAGCTGCTAAATCTGCATTTCTTTCCTAGTGAAATGTGATACACAACCTCTTAAAAAAAAAAAAAAAAAGTTTCCAACAGCAGAAAAACAGAATTACTAAGGAGGGGCAGATTCCAGGATAAAGAGGGCTGCTTGGAAATTTCTTTGTGGGAAGCTGTGATGCATTTGGTTAAAAAGAGCAGTATCTGGAGTTATACTTCAGGGGTGGAACAGGACTAGCACAAACAGTCCTCTTTGCTACTTAGAGGAGCCAAAGTTAGAAGATGAGGTGTAGACATGGTCAGTCGTGCCTGCATCCAGCTGTTGATATCCATGAATGATTCAACTTGACTTGAGATAACGGGCATCTTTTCTTACAATATTAGAATTGCTGTAATCTGTTTTTGTTTTGGTTTTTGTTGTATTCTGTATTGAAATGCCTGCGGAAAGCTGCAGAAACTACTTTGTTATACAAGTTACACTGAACTTGGATACTGCTGTAAAGGTAGTAGAACTAAGACAGCTAGTAAGTTCAGCAGCAATACCAATTTATGCACCCATGTATTGCATTCACGTTGTATTTTGGAAGTTAAAGGTCTTCTTCCTGAGAACCAAGGAGAGTTAATTCAGTGGAAAAAAAAAATTCTGGAGCCTGGGAGAATCTTAGGTTCATGGTTTTAGTATCTCTGCTTTTCAGAATTGACAAGATTCCAGGTGGTGTGATTGGAATTACCCAGGTGTAATGATCTAGTGACAAGTTTTGACTTCCCTTTAAAGATAAAACTCCCCTAACTCCCACAAGCTAACTAGTATGGAGACAGGAGATAACGCTAGTGTGATTTAAAGGACTGTCCATCTTCATCAGCATGGTTATGTTAATATATAACTAATACATTCATATATTCGTGTTAAAGAAGTATGTATTATATAAATCTGATTCCAAGATTACACTGAATAGGCTGTGGTAAAACAAAGTTATAAAAAATTTGTTCAGTACAAATCTTCTCTTTTATTAATTTCAAATGAGACTTTCCATTTCTTTAAATAAACTCTGTTTTGTGTAGTTTCCAGCTCAAATCATGTGTGTATCTGTGGAATATGTGGATCTATATCTAGATAGTTAGAAAGTGAAAATGGATAATAAATCATTTACAAACAAAATGGTTTTTCTTTTTTCTTTTTTCTTTTTTTAATAATCTTACAGTGCTAGGGATAACAGGTAAAGATGTACCTTTAAAATATTTGCTTTTTAATGGTGGTGTCTTTGAATTATATTTGTAATAGAGTGGTCTCTTCTATTTCCAAGTCAGCACGATATTTGTTGTGGTTTCTCTAAAGAGCATACCTAAGGCATCTCTTTTCAATTGGTAGAGAGCTGTGAAATCTGATCGGTAATCAATGAACACATTTTGAAGTACTTATGCTGAAGCTAAGGGCAGAAGGGCATTTTCAACAAATTAATTAAGAATTTGAGAGACAGCTTTTTAATTAAAAAAAAAAAAAAAGGAAGAAAAGGTGAAGGCATGGGACTTACCCTTCTGATATAATTCACCAGAGGTTTCTGATACAGAAATTTCTAATTTTACTGGAATTTAATGGATACAGGGTCAGATTCTTTGATCTTTATCCTCTCCATCATCAAGTAGTAAATCTCTGTACAAACAGGAACAGTCCTCTTTATTTTTAGCAGTTGTTGTCTTGTCAAACAAGTCAATGCGCTCTTGAGGCACAGTCCAAGTAGAAGTACATGATACGTATTTATCTTCTTTTCACATCACAACATTTTTTTTTTTTTTAAAAGGCTCTCAAATTAGAGTTGACTAGAATTTTGAAGGTTTTTTTTCGTGCCTTGATGGCTGGCTGATTTTTTTATGCCAAAACTAGTGTACAAATCCTCCTTGAAGAAAATTTATCTGGGCTGAATTCTCTTCCAATTACACAGCTGTAAATCCAAAGTGTCTTATCAATTGTCACCGAAATTAGCGTAACAAGTCAGTCCAAAGGACCTGGAATCAGAGTTGGCTCCGGTGACAGGTCCATTGATCTCTAGCATAAGTTGCTGATGAATAAAGTAAACGGTATTTCACTGGGGAGGGTTGGAAGGGTGGAGGAGTCTGGAAACTTTTAGAATGTTTGTAGCTCTACCACACTGTATAATCTTTTAAAATATATTTCTGAATGTAAACAGAATGTAAACAAAGCTTTAAAACAAATAAGAAGTACTCATTTAACAGGGTGCTCATGGAATTCTTCTTCTTTTCCTTCCTTCTAAATTTCCTCTCCTTCATTTCCTTCTAAATAAATTACCTCTGAAGTCCATCACGATAAATCAATGAGTCCTCTGTAGTTTCAGACATTTATTTTACAAACGAATATAAATCTAGATGCCTCTGCTTGAGCAGAGGGGTTGGACTAGATGATCTCTAGAGGTCTTTTCCAATTTCAACCATTCTGTGATTCTGTGAAATCCATTCTTATTTTAAATACAATCATTTCTAAGGATATCTGACTTCTGATGATGGATCATGGATTTATATTCCTTACTGAAGCTATAACTCCCAGTTCCTGTGTAAGAGATTCAGAAGTTTACTGCCCAGCAATCTACATAAAAATGTATAGTTATCAAAGTCTGCCCTCTGTTGATGTGGAATAATCTTAACATCTTAATTGTTGCCAAGCCTGATTTCTATTACAATACTTTTCATGGGAATTTAGTAATCAGTTACAGAATTCATTCCAGAAATTATCTTAAAATAAATTGGCAAAAACAAAGTAATTGTGATTATTAAATACTGGGAAGGGAAGAAAGGAGATCAAATAAGAAATCCAGAGATCTGGACTTGCATCATGTTTTGAATCAGCATCATGTTTTGAATCAGGTGTCAAGAAACACAAAAAAGATGCAAAGTTTCTTGTCAGTATATATTAATTATCCTGCCAAAGAGAAGATGAGATCAGCAAATGATATTTATGGAACGTTTGAACGCTTATTGATGGTGTAAGTATTTTTTGCTGTTACAGTTCAACTTTGAACTGCCACTCTTTGTTCTTCCATCTTTGTCTTGCACTGTGAGAGCTGCAGAAGCTCCATGAATTCATGTTTAATCGCTTCATATGTAAGACCAAGACATAAAGGATTTTTCAGTACTTACTTACTGTGTGCTTACTGTGATGCAGAGAAAATTTTTGTCCTCCACATTAGGTATGATAGGTGGTTTTGTCAACAAACATCAAAGAGCAATCCCATACATATAGATTGCTCTAACAGAATGAAGATTTGAAAATGTTAAATGAGTCCAATGAGAAAGCTTCTAAATTCCCTGAGTATGGCTGCCCTTCTTTACCAGCTTTTGGGTTACTTCCCCTCTGACTTTTTCTTCTTTTCTTCTTCCAGTTATCGGGACAAATTATGATCCAAGTGGCTATTTATAAATTACTGAGTTTACTCATTTACCTGTATATAATCAAGAATATCTTTAAGCCATAGCTTTCATATATCCCCCCCGCCCTTTTTTTTTTTTTTTGTCAAGGATCTAAAGAAACGGCTAGCCCACTCTCAAGAATTCCGTTTCTTCCTCTTGAAATCTCTTCTTTACCCTCACTTATTACAAATGCGGTGTTTTCTCTAACCTGGAATTCATTTCTTTCATGATTTCTGTTATAATCTAATCATCTGTTACGCTTTAGGCAGAGATGTTCATTAAAAGTCCAATCCCACTAAATCTTGGATACATATTTGTCCCCTTGCAACAGGCAAAGGGATTCAGTAGTAGTGTGAAGAAATGTCACTGGCTTTTGTTAGGATAAAATTGAATTCCTTTGTTAGTGAAATGCTTTCACAAAGCTTTCCATTCTCAAAATTTTATACTATTGATGCTAGGACAAGTATAATCCTGATTTCTGCATTCTTATGTACATACAGCAAATGTGACCACATGTCTGTCACGCGCTGCATGTTCTCGAGCCGACCGCGGAGCCTCGAACTACTCGTCCTGGTATCCGGAGCCCAGAGCCCTCTCCACTCTGGGGCCAAATGAACACAGACACCAACATGGAGGATGCTCAAAATGGCCTTTATTAAGCAGCGTCACACTCTTCTATACTGCGTCGAGATCCGCCCACTATAGCGTGTCTCATTTCTCCTTTGCGTAGAGCATAGCGCCACAGGTGGTGAGGAGGGGTTTCCACTGTTTACTTCTAACTTTCCGTAACATCGTGAGATCTTCCGGACGCCAAACCCTACACATGTCCAAGTCTACGTTCATTCCAAACCCAATCCAAAAACACTCTTCACTTCTAAAGCCCTTCTTAGGCTCTTGTCTTTGTACTGCATGATATTTCTCCCCAAACTCCCCCACTGATTGCTCTCACCTGCCTAGCACTGGCACTCTGCCCACCCTCCAAGTCCCCAGTACTCATTACAGCCTAGGCTTTTTAAAAATCCAGTTTTCAGGACAACTTTCTTAGAGCTCCTTCCCATTTTAGATCTCAACATCAGCTTTGTTGTTTGTTTGTTTTCATTTTCATTTTTCCTAGGCCTTTTCATCATCTTACTGCTTTTGTTTCAAAGCCAAAATAAAACTTCTTAATCTCCTACTAACAATAAGCAAAGACTTGGTAATTAACTAGATTAAATAAGTAGTTCCATCAAGCTTCCTTACCTACAGTTTATGTTTTGTGTTTGGACTCTTTGAAGTTTTTTACTGTGATTGTGGAATTTATAATGTTTCTTCTGTATGTACACACACACATGCACATACACACACACACACACACACAAACTCTTTGATGTCTATTGAAGGCAACTGTAAGGTCACTCTAACCAATAACTATTTTAATAATATAGTTAGGGAAGTAGTCTCTTTGAGATGTCTCGGATTTCCTTTAGATGACTTTGGTGAATGAACGGAAATGTTCTTTGTGGGAACAGATCAAATGCTGTCAGCACTGACACTGATGAGTTCATTTCATCATGCAAATCAGAATAGGTTATGTGTTGGCATGGGTATGTATTGTGTTGTAGCTTATTTATGACAATTACAATTGACATAAATCAGTATATTTATTAAACAGCTATACAATGTATTTAGTGATAGGTGGATACCTACTGGCTGATAGATGTCGACACAGTTACAGCCTCCATTTTGTAGGTTTATTTGAAGTGCCAGTATTCTTTGCAAAGCTTGAAACTGTCTCTATTGGTAATCAACTCTAATTTATATTGGCTTGTCTTATTTGCAGGTCATTGAAATTCCAGTTTAATTGAAAGTGTGAATGTTTCCTTAGTGAAACAAATAGGAAAAACTTCCCAGCACCACTTTCTCTGAAAAAGAAAAAATGGAAGCTATTTAGGGGGTAAGAGATCATACGCTGACTAATCTAACTCCTCTTGTTCCCAAAATACCCTACAAACAGGTGTTTTCATGGTAGGAGACATGCAGCAGTGTGATTTAGATGATAAACTGATCAAAACTAAACCGATGGAAAAAGTCTTAATGAAGAAAATGATGCTGTTTGTTTGCAGAAATCTTCTCATGTCTTCTGTCTACACACACAGAGAACAAGACCTTGCAAAATTATGTTTCAATAAATATTCAATTTTACAAAAATGTATTGACTGCTGAAAGAGAATTAAAATTTATCATAACTGAGGTTCAACTAAGGTTTTTTAAATCTACATATCATATGCTATAAAAAACTAAACTTTAGAAAGGCCAGAAATTAGCATTTGGGGATCAACTTCACCTTGTTCAAACAACTACTCTGCATTAGTTTTCACAGTCTTTAAATTACTGTTTTCTCTCTTAAACTCACAACCATTGTACAAAATCACACTGCAGAAAGATGGATTAACTAAATGTTCCTCTTCAAACACAGAGTAATAAAGTGAGCTGACTAAGAACTAGAAATCTAGTGTAAGGTTGTTTCCTGAGTCTCCACTATGGTCAGCTTAAAAAGATTAATTTCATTGTAGCACAGATATTAAAGGTAGCTGAGATGAAACTTCTTTTAAGTTGTCTGTCTCTCTCTCCATTGACTATAGATCAGTGTCTTTGACTGGGAGTAGTGCTATTTCGGCTGTG
The DNA here is from genome assembly GCA_013398735.1 of Nothocercus julius. NCBI lineage: Eukaryota > Metazoa > Chordata > Aves > Tinamiformes > Tinamidae > Nothocercus > Nothocercus julius. The sequence continues at coordinate 129,173 of VZSV01000044.1, read as the reverse complement.
ATGACTTAAGGTGATGTCTTTAAATCATAATAAGACTTGCGCATAATTTTTTTTTTAATAGTACTAATAGAAATTACCAGAAAAAAAAAAAAAAAATGGAAGAGCCTTTGACAAGCCTATCTTATCTCCTGGCCTGAATCAGAAAGAGCAAATTGGGAATATTTGCTCAAAAGTAACATTCTTATGATAGCTCCGTTAATCAATTCCAGAAAAAAAAGCTGGTCAGTCCAGTGAAATTAAAAATAAAAAAAAAAAGAAAGAAAAAAAGGAAAAATGTGAAAGTGTAGGATACTGAAAAGAATGATCTTCCTGCAATATGGGTTATGATAGTTAATGATTTTCTGCATGTGTTTCAGCTTTAGTTGAATGGTGGGAAGAGATATTATTGCACCAGGTTATATGATCATGTTATATTAATGCAGCTCATTCTAAGAAGCAATCCTTTTTTCTGCAGAATAGTGATCTTGCTGGTTGAGAGCAAGGACATGTTTAATAGGACGTATATTGTTGCTGCACTTCTCAAAGCAAATGCAGCAGTCCCTAGATGCGCACTACTGTCTTTTTGATGTGTTTGGGTTGGCTGCTGGTTTTATGCAGGTAGACATGTTTGTCTATAAGTGCATACGCTGAATTGTTGATAACATTGCAGTAATCTTACATCTGACAGCAGATTATGTTTAGTAATAATATTTAGAATTAGAATTTAGAATTTGAAATTATTTGAGTGAAGATGTTAATTTTTGCCTATTAACAGAGCTCTCATCTTTTTATCAACTGAGTATTTTTTATACACAGTTATGTTATATACATGACATACTGTGCATTTTATACAATATACAGTCATCATGTTTGACAAAGATTATGAAACTAGGTCCGGAACTTCACTCAAACAAACTGTCAGGTATTCCCAGACTGAATGCTTTTAATGATTCAGGGCACTATGCTATGTGTCATAAAAAGAAACAATTTCTTTTGAAGGATGATCCTGTTGTCTCTGTGCTGACCTTGGATAACTATTAAAATTGCATATAAAAGCCTGAAGAAACTGTTGTTTAAGCACTTACAGCACCCTTCACTGTAATTTTCTCTCTCCTGCTTCACAAGAGAAGTTTTACCTAATCTTTGTAACTGCCGTTGTCATAACAAACTCACCCCACACAAACTGTTTCATCGTATTATAATGCAAACAGTGTGGCTGCCAAATACACACACATTTTCCTGAGACTATAAACTACTGGCCGTTGTGTTAGGCAGCCAAATCCCAGAAAATGAATGAGAGCTAAAGCTTAAGACTGTGAAGAGGACAAGAAACAGAACCCCTCCTTTTCATGTCCAGGTAATGATGTTAATCACTTACAGTGTTTTCTTTTTCCACAGAGATTTCCTTAAATTCACCAGTGTTAACTTTACTCTTATTATATACACAACTGAGATGAATACAGAAAAGTCTGAACCTTTTGGGTCTGATTCTGTGCCTTCTACTTAAACAAAGCATATATTGTCTTTGAGAAGTTTTGCTCAGATAAGAATCACAGGCAGCCCTAAACATGACCGAAAAAGATTTTGTTAACGTGCAAGACTCATGAGGATGTGGATATCTGTTGCACTTACAGGCCTATTAAAAAGAGACATTCAAAATGTTGCAAGTTGAACTCCAGGCCATTCTGTAAATCTGCTTCAAACCCGTCCTCCAGACTTTTATTCGTATTTGAATGAGTCACCACTTAGTGTCAATATATGCTGTGAAATAGGAGATATTCTGGTGCATTGACTGTAGAACCCCTAGATCAAACTGATATTACTTTTCCAGTAACACAAAGGTATTCACTACAGACAAAAACCTTACAGTTAAAAAATAATAAGCCCAATTTTATGTTGCAAGTCATATTTTAGGGGAAAAAAAATTAAGGGAAAGGTAACTACTTAGTGCCTAACTTTATCTTTAGAGGGACATAAACATTAACTGGAAGTCTAAGAACAGCTGGGATTTACATTTGAAGAGAGATATTTGCATCATCTCCAGAGGCGCAGATCTCTGAGAAAGGATTCAGCATGCATCCTTGTGCATTACTGAGCTGGGACACAGACACTGGCTGTTCTTAAACATACCCCCAAAACTTGAGCAAGACATTTTCAGGTTTCCCATCTCAACATGTTGGAGTAGATAGTAAGTGGCAGAACTCTTCTTTTTAATCTAAATATTGGAGGAAAATGAGTTGCTGGCGTTTCTGGAAGGAGACAGTTATCAAAATATATTCAGTAACCTCCTCTGAAATGAGTGTTCTCTGGCACTCATCACCTCTTTGGTCTCCAAGGCCGTATTCCAAACATTTATTTTAGTTGTCTAACTTAGATGTCTCACTTTCCCTCCATTGACCTTATGGTAAATCAGGGTCCAAGCAGCCACAACAGATCTGAATCATTTAGTGCTTACTTAATATTAGAAACGAAGAAATTTTACAAATATCAGATAGACACAGATAGAGTTACTCTTATAATCAGTGAGGGAGGTGGAGGTTGGATCACCTGATCTTGTAAAAGATTATTTGAGAGTTGCCTGCATTCCTCCATCCATCCTGAGTATTGGGAAGCTTAAATGCCTGGCTTAGACCAGATGCCTAACTCCTCACTTTTGAAATTAGGTGCAATAATGCCACTCCAGATTAACAAAGACTAAAAAAAACTAAGAGTATTTGCTCCAGGCCTTCTATTTTTTATTTTATCATTTTTACAAATGCATTTTCCCAGATTCTACCATTTCATATGTACTCATATTCCTGGAACAGCCAAATCTCTTCTTGAGCATCCCCAGGCTTGCATGTGAGGAGGCTCCCTTTATCACTCTGATATGGAAAGGAATCCAAAGCATAGATGTTGCAGCATGTTCCAGGGCTGCTACTTTGGGATTTCTGAGTGGCTTGTTTACAAGGAAGTAAAAAAAAGCTAACGATCAGTTTCAAAATACTGCCAACCGTTGTGATGTCCCTGTGCTATGTGACTTGCAAAGCCAATTCATCCCTTACACAAGTCCACTGAAATCAAAGGTGCCTTGCAAGGCCTATGCTTGGCCAATAGGCACTTGATAGAGAGAGCAAACAGTATTTTGCAGTGAATGTCTGCTTCCAGACCACTTACTGACAGAATATACAAAATGTGCAGCCCTGTTCCCCACCCTTAAAATCAGTTAGCTTTAAAAAAACTATGTTAAAAAAAAAAAAAAAAAAAAAGTAGTTTCCCATTAACAGCTCACTTAGCAAACATACATCTACCAAATACGGAGGGGTAGGGTCAGAGGTCTCCAGTACCTGGTCCACCATAAACATTACTCTTGCGCATACATCTGCAGTTAGGCACGTAAAGCAAGATCCCTTCCGGGCTAAACGACAGCATCTGCAGACATCTTGCCAGTTGCTTTAGATAGCTAAATAAGTATTTGTAGTCAGATGAACATTGTACCAATGAACACAGTTGGTCATTCTCAGTTCAAAAGCCATTTAAATGCTTCAAAAATTGCATTATTTCATCTAATGTTATATTTCAGATTTTTGAAAGTTGAATTCCTTCTATAATACCATGTATATTCACCTATCCTGTATCTTCAATCTATTATATTTTTTAAGCCTGTAACTCTCTGGGGAATGGACTCTTCCTATATTTCTGCTTTTTTCCTTGACTACTCTAGGAGTTCTCAGCTTCCACTATGAACTTTTAAGCTGAGATTCAAACGTGATCTTTATCAGACCTGCAGCTAGCCAGCCCAGAATATAGTATAATGATAGAAATAATAAAAGAGACAGTCCCAAAATAAATCAAGAAAGATCCCAAAACTTTATATCCTTTATAAGGATAAAAATAAAAAATCCTACAGATCTCTCTCTACTCTAGAACTCTGAGTTTATTGTTGTCCTTGATTTTATATAAAGCTGCCAGGAACAGATGGTAAGTGACATGTCATAAAGATGAACACCAAGATTTTTAGTCTTCATGTTTATTTGGAAGAGATAAATCAGGTGATACATGCAAACAAACTAGTGGATAGCATTCCCACTCAGACCGCCATAGAGATAAATTCTAGGCTTTTGCAGCCAGTCAGGTTTTAAACTATTCCTCCTAATAATCTGCTCTTCAGCAGAGTGCACTCCCAGGCCTCAACCTGAAGGGAATGGAAACCCTTCATGTCGCCTAATGTCAGAGGCCTACAGTAAAGATGCTTACTTCTGTGCTCGCTGCTCCAGCAGCCTTTCATTATCAATGACAAGAAAAGGTACTTTCAATTATGATTCATCTGCTCTACTTCAGATGTCTACCTAAGAAGAAGATAATAATGCTCTGAAAGCATCTCTTTCTCTACTGACAACAGCAGAAGTGGGTGAGAAAGTCAGATGCAGCACAGGGATTGAAAATAGACAACTCTAAAAGAGGATCCCTTCCATTGGGATCAATGACCTTCTGACTGCATTGCCCTTTAGCTGTGCTCAGCTATTTACAGTGAAGAGTTTAAGAACATCACTTACATCAGATGCCTAATTTTGACATCAGATGCCTAATTCTTTTGTGTCTAAAGTTATTAATATCCTTATCTGTTCTGGTATCTGCTATAAAATGGGAAAAATAGCACTTGACCTCTGAAGAGGGGTAAAATTTGAAAGACTCTGAGAAGCTCAGAAATTGCAGTAATCACAGCAAATATTTCTCAAGAGAAGCAAATCAGTGATGAATTTCACAGGGTAAATTAGAGAGCTACATTTCTTCTATTGCACCACAGTATGCTCATTTCATATCATTGTTATTCTTCCGGTTTTTTTTTAATAGTCATGATTTGATGGATGATGACTGAGTGTGAAATTTTGCCCATTTCATGTTTGTACATATATCTATTCTATTTTATTATATCTTAAGCAAATAAACTCAGAGACTGTAAAAAAGTGAAGCAGGTTAGTTGTGTTGCCTGATTTCTGTTGTTTACACAGCCATGTAGCTTAACAAATCTACTCGTCTGTTAGAATGAAAGTAAAAGGTATGTCAGGATTAATAATATCTACTTTAGATAAACAATGAATAATGTAATGAAAGGAAATTTAACAAACTGTAAATAATGGACTTAATTAACAGGAACAACATAATAACTGAAATGGCAGAGCTGAAGCCTGTTTGTCTAGTTTAACTGGGATGCTTTTTGAAAGGCTGTCTTGCCATGTATAAAAAGTACAATGGTCCCAGTTAACCTTTATCTACAGTATTATTGAAACTACTTTGAGATTACGTCCTGTCATTTGTCAGAAGATTGTGTTTCCTTTATGCTTATTTGTGAGTATTCCTGCATTGCAAATTGCATTATACTTTAGGAGAGTTATTTTATTGCCTGAAAACTACAGCAACGTGGAGCTTAACAGAAAATAATTTATTATTCTTCTTAAGTAATTTAGGCAATAGTCTCACTCTGCTTCTACAGCTTTAATGCTACTGGAAAAATAGATTGCTTGGCAATTTCTGCACTATTTCATTGCCTGTAACTTACATATACTCGGAGACGATGCAGAGACTTAGCATCATTGTTAAAGGGAGCTTGAAACATAGAAAAATGGCAAGTCTTAGGGAGAAACTGAATATGTGAAGATGTTATTTGAGAAAGGAATGTCTTAACTTTACTTAGCTATAATGAAGTAAAAAATTACAATGAAATAGAAGAGATACTGCAAAGCTGTATAGTTAGATCGTGACCAACTCCATAGTGGGTCTATAAACAGATCGGTTTAGAGAGAAACTTCCAAAGACCTAGTCAAACCTCAAGATTTCTACTTCATATGAAAACATTCTTTAGTCCCAGAGTGCTGTAGGAAAGTATTGTGTGAAATTTCTTCTAAAAGAATTTCTATAAGCAAAATGAATTTGGAAATAATAACACTAAACTTTGAGTTTTGAGTGATGTTGGCCTAAAAGTTATGAAGAGAGTTTCTGAAGGGCAGTTTTACTGACATTGAATCACTCCTGATGCCATTCATCTGGTAGAGTTGGCATTCCCTCAGTCCAGGTGACTTTCAGATAGGTCTTCTTCTTCAAAAAAATTATATATATTATTTTAATCAATTTATACCAATCTGCAAGAGACACAGGACACAGAATCAGTCTGACTAAGTGGAAAGGCTAGGCTTCAAGATATGTGGCCAGAATAACCTGTTGTCATGTAGGTTCACATACCACGCTTGTTTTGCAGTGCAAAAAAACAAACTTTTTCTTTCCTAGGTAATCAGCTCCTGAATTCAGGATTAAAGAATGGTGCTACATACACACATATTCTTTGTCTCTAAGATCCCAGCATGCTGCAGCCTTTCCTACCGAGTCCAAGAATGTTTTTTATTTTTTCTCCTCTCCTTCAGATTTCATTCATCCGCTTATAATTGGGTGGCCAGATATTTGAGGTTTTCCATCTCTTTGCAAATTGTGGCATCATTTTGCCAAAATAAAAATGAAAAAAGAAAGAAAATTCTAATAGTCATAGCTGGAATTATACAATGTAGTAAATAATTTATAGGGAAGTATTGAAAGAGCAATTTATGGACTAACATTTGGGAAAATGGCCTAAAATATAAATCCATTTACAGAGAATAGAAGACAAGTGTGAGTGAGGAGTGGAAACTATCATTAAATATTAATTAATAATTAGAATTTTTGTTTGAAAATATGCAGAAAAACGTCTCAAATGTGAGATGTTTCTTGGAAAGTAATCTACTAAAAGTAAGCATATGATGACCACTCGTTATGTTCCTAGAAAGATTACATTTTTGACCTGCAGAAAGAAATAACTATAAAAAAGTAGGAGATAAATTAAAAGCTACAAGAGGCAATATATAGATGCTTAATGCAAGAATTTATGAAATATAAGCTTAAGAGAGTGTTGTGTGGCTTGGCCTACATAATATTAATGACAACCAAGCCGAGAGATACGACAGTAATAGTAAGAGTTAAGCATCTACAAAAGATAGTTCACATAACTTAGAACAAATACTTCAGTAAAAAATTAAATTTTTGTTTCAATAAAACCTGAATGAATCATGACATAGTGACTATCTACAGATGGATCTGATAGGATATTAAGAAATCAATTAATTTTGTAAGGGATGAACATCTCTAGGAAGAGGTTTTGCAAATCTTTTTGAAGAGCTAAGAGATCCTAACAGGAAGGTCTTTTCTGTGTCATTGTATCTCTATTGATTTGCCCAGTATAAACTGATTTCCAGTTTGGTCTTGGCCTGTGGTCTACAAAAATATTTAGGAACTCAACTTCCATATAAATAAATGAAATTTAAGATTCTAAATGCCTTTGCATGATCAGTATTTATTCATCTTCACTTTCCAATGCTTTATCCTGTGAAGAGCTCAGTAGCATGCTTATCAGGAAAGGATCACAAAATCATAGGAAAAAAATAGGGCTAAAAAGGATATCAAGTGGTCAAGTAGCCCACCTCCCTGCCCCAGGGTGGGATTAACTCAACCTGGGCCAAATACCTATTTCTTTAATCCAACAAAAGAAATTGCCTGGGGAAATCATGCAATCTCTGCTAGTCAGTCATAAATAGAGACAGTGCAGATCAAAATCTCTCACTTTGCCTCCAAGCAACCACGCACACATTTTGCACTCGAGGAGGGACAACTTAAATCTCAGAGATGCCTAAAGACACAGTGTAAAGGCTGAGATGTCAGTAATGCTCTTTGATAAGAACATATCTTTACGACATGCCTTGTGGTGCTACAGAAGAGATGGGAGTGATACAGAAGGCTGCCCATGCTAAATCATATTTCTACTCAGAACTGTTTTAAAGGATATCTATCTACATAAGAAGTGAAGTCATGGTGAAAAAGAATGTTCTTTTCCTCCTTTTAAAATAGTGTATCCTTCTGAAAAAAAAAAAAAAAAAAAAGAAAGCTAACGAAAAATGTGTTGCATTGGAAGTGGATCCTTTTAGATCCTGACTTTGTATGTATGCATGAAGGACCAAGGTAATCCTCTAAATGGACTTTGCAGAAAGCACAAGACATCTATGTTCTCATTGGTTAAATTGTTTTCCTAGGATTTTGGTTATTGCTGCTTCTAGTTATTGATATGCTTTCCCATTTGCAAAATTTCATATTCACTATCATTGCTTTGTAAACAGGAAACAAAATACAGAATAAATCTATTTGTATGAAATGTTACATGCTATATATATGCAGAACTTACTATGCAGATGGGTATGGATTCATTGACAAGTAGAGTTTTGTTATTTTTAACTTAATATTCTAAATTCATTTCACTATATCAGTGTTTCCCCCTGGAAAACAGCTCTAGAGATAAAAAAAAAAAAAAAATATATATA
>VZSV01000044.1:92668-113126 GCA_013398735.1 Nothocercus julius | reverse complement strand
ATGTGCTGGCAGCAACAACATATGCAGGTTGTTATACCTCGACTTTAGTGTACTGGCTCTGCTTCTCATTTGTTAAAATATCTATGGCAAATTTTACTACCAAAAACCCAGAAATTGCTGAGCTCTTTTCTTACTAAACTAATTAAAAGGTGCCATTCATTAGCTTCAACATTAGGATCACTAAATGATGTCATGATAATATGTAGTACTCTTGGCAACAGGGGAAATAAGAAATAATTCTAGGAGCTAATTGTCCCAAATATGATCTCACCTATTAAGTTATAATTCTAAAACAAGCACTGATTTCACTACAATTATTGCAGATCTGTTCAGATATGGAACAAGTCAGGGACTGGCCCAATTTACTTAACAGAAATTGGATGTGCCATATAAAGGCTTAGATAGAGGAAAACGGCCACAAACTGAACTAGAGGAAACGGCCACAAACTGAAGCACCAGAAGTTCCACAGGAACTTTAGGAAAAATTTCTTGACAGTGAGGGTGACAGAGCCCTGGAAGAGGCTGCCCAGGGAGGCTGTGGAGTCTCCTTCTCTGGAGATCTTCCAAACCCGCTTGGACACAGTCCTGAGCCATCTGCTGTAGGTGACCCTGCATGTGCAGGGGGGTTGCACTAGATGATCTCTAGAGGTCCCTTCCAACCTTAAGCATTCTATGATTCTATTCTATGCCTCTCTTTTGGACATTTAAGTCCAAATGTATTTGATGGCTCATTTATTTTTCTCATTTTAAACCAACAATATTGTAGACAACACTTTTTTTTTTTTTTTTTAGTCTGGTTTATGATAAGGGTAACATTAAATAAATGTTTCAAAATTAATCATATTGGCAAATAAAACTTTCTTAACTTTTATATCTGGCAAAAAAAAAGATAATTTCACTCATATTTGGAAAATCATTATCTACAGTCACAGCATAAATGTGGATGTCATTCATAGAAGAGAGAAACAGTCTCTCTTTTGAGCTTATGTGCACAGAAAAGAAAGATTTATCACAAAGTAAATTGTGAATTCTGAATATGGGAAACACTGGTCTTCTTTAATTTTAGTTAATAGAAAAAATATATACACACATCCATGTTAATGATATCTCATAAATTGAATCTATTGTCAATAATATAAATATTTATCTATTTTGTTCTAGCCAGCTATGGTAGTAACACCTGCAGTTAAGGCCCCTCCTACTAGAAGGCAATCTTCTTAGCAGCATGATTCTGAAAGACTTAGTGTAGAAAGCAACCTTTAACCCAAGCTGATTTGAATGCTTGTCCCAGGCTAAGTGTTTCTTGGGAGTGCACAGAGTGGCAGGGTGAAACCCAAGAAAAGAAGCAAACAAAAGCCCCTTCCAAGTATGTTGCTTGGATGGGAAGGAGAAGTTCAGGTATAGAGTGAAAAGAACTAGGAATCTCTTCCATAAGCAAATTTGTCCTATTTATTTTTTGAAGGAGGGTCCTGAAATTTAGCAGGATGCTCACAAGGGCAAGGTAGAACTGTACTTTTATCTTTAAGGAAGTCTACACAGGTTGTGCATATTTGGTAGATGGTTTGTGAGATGCTATCAGGGCACATCAACGATCATCTGTTTTCTTGGGGAAGGAGCTGAGGACAACCCCAATACCAGCCATTCCCTCACTGATGGGGCACAATCCCTCAGGGTTAAGCATAGTATACAGAGCCTGGGGCTAGTAACAGTGCTGACCCACTTTCAGGAGCCCCAGTTTTCAGGAGATGGTCTGCACTCTCTATGCTCTGTCCTAAGTGAGAGAGCATGGGGCTCTTGCCTTCTGAAGACTATGAACGGAGCTGGGCTTGCTTTGCATTTCATTTCCTGGCTGCTAAGAGCTCTTGGGCGCCACAGCTGTGAGAAGGCTGCATCGCTCCTGTTACTAGATGAAAGGAAGAAACAAAGTGACTTAAGTGGAAAGTGATGAGGGCTGAGAGGAGAGCAAATATTGCCTGAGGGTGAGCAGAATAAAAGAAAAGTGTGGAAAGAACAGTTTTGCATCCTGTCTGGATAAAGGAGGAAGAGGAACAAAATATGGCCATGGTCAGAAGGACCTATAACAAATGGAGTGTGGAACTGATTCCGGATTCCTGAGCTTCAGCATTCCTTGGCATTGTCAGCTTTAAAACTGCTGGCAAGATATCTCTCTATTCCTTCCTCTTGATTTATGCAGAAGTTGACAAATGTACTGCATTAACTCAAATGGATTCAAAGACCAAAACTCTAATGATGAACCATATGAGTCACTGTGATGCTACATAATGGATTTCCTGGAGGAGGTCTGTTTCCTTTTCTAGGAAACTAAGATTTTTCCATTAACATTTTCCTCCCTCTTCTCCTTCTCTCATTAGACTAATAGAAGAATAAATCTGCAAAGTAAAGCATTCGTAATGAAGGAAATCCCAAGACGAAGGTTGCTTTTTGCCGCAGAGGAAAAAAAACCTCTCCTGATCCTGCCACCTGCTCATGTACTCCAAAGCAGACAGGTTCCTTGTGCCCCTAGACAGTGGGAAACAGTTTTGGACAGCCCACAAGAGGTCTATATGGTAGGTTGCCCATACTCTCACAGAACATCCTTGCATACAGACCAGGCATTAATTCATCCAAAGTAGCAACAGGAAATCAATAAAATATTTACAGGCTGAGTGATAACTTTATTTCAGCCCTTTTTTTTCTTTCCATTTTACTCAGGAGTATCCTTGGATGACTATGTATCACTCCAAAAAGGCTACTGTCACAGTCTCTGATGGATGTATTTTAATAATTAAAATATGTTGCTCAAATTAGCCAAAGCCATTTTTTTGAAAGTGATTATCATCTCTTCAGAGTCTTTTTTCTCATGTCAGAATTAAAATATACTGCTCTATTTACCAAAAGCCATTTTTTTGAATGTGATTATAAAATAAACCTCATCTTTTTAGGGTCTTTTTTTCTCATGTCAGGATTTCTAGTAGTGTACTTTAGGCACGTTTTGGCATCAGGTCACATATTTCTGAAAAGACATTAAAAGGCATTATAAGATGGATGCGATGTGTATCTCTGTGTGAGGAGGAACCTTTTCATACTTTTGTGAATATACCAACACTAATGTGTGCTGCAAATCTTGTCAAGTAGGACTCAAATAAACTTTCCGGTGTCTGATCTCCAAGCTCATATGGAATGTTTTAGAGTGTGGCATTACACATTGTTAATTTGTTACTAAATATTTAACAAAGTTGTAAATTGGGAGGCCCAATTTCATGGGCAAAACTACGTTTTCCTATTCGAAGTTTCCAAGTCAATGAAGCTTATTTGATTTAATGCCTTGGCATTCAGGCTGTATACTGAACAGGCTTTGGGCGTCTTGATACTTTTAGCCTAGAATACAAGGTCCTTGGAACATTTAAGTCAAATATCTTGGCAATGATTCAGCACGTACAATCCTCATTGAAGAGAATAGCAAATGCTGAGTCCCTGACAACTGGGAGTTAACACTGTGCAGGATTAGGTCTTTATCCTTCAGTAAAGATAGAAAGTATTTTTACCAGTTGATTTTGGTGAGTTCCTCATTTTACTTTCAAAAAGGAATAATCTGTTCCCAAAGATTTTTTACCTCATTTCACCAGCAAATAATGAAGTTATCCAAGAATCAGGAAACTGACAATTTATATTCAGGAAGAAGTGCTTATATCGTATAGCAAATATTCCTCTTTACTGTGGATATTCCTGCAAGTAGTTAAAGTGTGTTAACATGTTAAGAGTGGGATCTGTCCTGTTCAGGTGTGGGTTTCTGCAGTGCACGTAGCAAATATCCAAACCTATTGTGCAGGTTCCCTTGTTGGTCAAAGGAGACCAAGTTCATCATGAATAGGAGTCATTTCCTATTACAGCAGATGCCTGCATTTGGGTAGGTAAATCTCTCTCCATTTACTATATTATGACACTCACTCCACTGACTATATTAGGACATTAAATGTATCAGATACAGACACCCACAATTAGCTGAATGGATCCTACAACTGCAGTCTCTAAGACACGGTCCTACACAGCAGTGGTATCTCATGACTTTAAAACCAGAATATGTTGCTGAATCAGGACTTCATGGACGTGCAAAATAATAAATTTATCATATAAGAGAAAAGAAGCTTTCACTACATTTAGGTGCATCTATAGGCTGAAGGCAAGATATATTTCTTTCACTCATTTTTCACTGCCCCAAAATAAGCACTTAGACACAATTAAACACTTTGCCTCTCCCAGTGGAAACAGATACTCATAGAGTGAGTGACTTACCCTTCCTCCTTTAGATGTTTGTTTTAGGATAATATCAATCTAGACAACTTGCCTGGATTTCACATATAACCTGTAGATGCTCACATTACGTGAGATGTATCCCTCCTCAAAATTCTATTCTATCTCCTATGCTTTTGTTTTAAAGTCAGCATTTGTGCACTTCCTGTAGATGTTTTACAATCATTCTGATCCCAACTGCAATCTTAACAGCTTTCATTCCTACTACATCAAAAGTCTTTCAAATTGTTGCTTCACTTTCCTCTGTTGAGGCTTTTTTTTTTTTTTGGCATCCACACTCTCAAATCTGTATGAATTTTACTGTAAACCTTTCAGAGTAAAAATCTCATCCATGTGCTTTCTAAAGAGAAACAACTTTATAAATTTCTTTCATTGATGTTTGATTTTAATGTGATTGTGGAGGCAAGAAGAGCATGCACACTACAACAACAGCTGAGATATATCAATGACATATTGATGAGAGTGAGAGGGAATATGAACTGATAGGTGAACCCCATGCATGAGAATAGAAGACCCAAGTGGAAGCAAAAGACTGTGTTCCCAAGATTTAAAGACAAGCAAATGTATAACACAATATTGCACTGCAATTGAAACTTGGAGCTCTTATTTTGATCTTTCCTAATTGCTTTATTTAGACTGGAGGGGCAAATAATATTGCTGCCCAAGCTTTGCACTCTTGCATATTTAGAAGTCTTCAGAAGTTCATAACATGATATGATTAGCAAACATTTTCTCAACTGCCTTGCTATGTGTACCACACAGAGTCTGTTCTCAGACCCATAAGGTGATGCCAGAAAACACAGATTTGAGCACAATGTTTAAAAAGAAATTAGAAAGAGAAAATAAGATACTTTGTAGTTAAGCATTATAAAGTACATCTTTAATGATCACAGAAAGACAAAAAAAGTCAGCTCTGAAGACTGACCCCAACTCTAATTTTGGGGTAAGTCAACAATAGAACAGGCAACTGGTAGTATCACCTCTCTTCCACCTAGATGTGGAAGATATGAAAGACATCTTAAAGAAAAAAAGGTCTTTAATGGCCAATAAATCCTTTGTCTCTTAGTTGAAATGTTTGACAAGCATACCAATTAACTTTATCACTACTTAACTCATGGCAAGAAGACTACACTGAGTTATCAGCCAGCCAGTCAGAAGTAACTGTATGTTAACCAGTACCTAATGCTGAAAGACCAGCAGCAATCAATTTAATGACTATAAGGGATGTAGAAGATTTGAGATAGTTGCAAACTAGCTGGTCTTTTGTCAGTTTATGCTTCTAAATAGAATAGAGTATCAATGAACTTGCATGCTGTTTCATCTTGTCTTTTACAAAGCTGTTAATTCACTCTCTGGCACTGTATGGGACTACTCAGACTAGATGTTTCCAAGGGGCAGCTGGGCTTTGCTTTGCAGATAGTTTTGCATGAGGAGCTAAACATCAGGACATTTTAATGAACACCTATCTATGTCCTGCCACATTACAGGGTGTGCAAAGCATATCCTATAACAACCACCCAGCTGCTGAGAGAGCTTCAGCATATCGCTGTTATTACTGCAGACACTTCGAACAGGATATACTTCTGGTATTCCAGTCCATATTCTCTGAAAAGGATGTTTCCCAGGCCAAAAGCAAATCCCTCTTTAAATGCTACAGTGTGTATATTGGTCCTTACACTACTTCTGAACAAAGAAGTTAACATTCCAAATACATGAGGTAAAAATCACAAATCTGAAATTCACCAAGTGAAGCCTTTTTGCATTTTGCCACTTTTTAGAAAGGATGTACCCTCATTCTGCAAGGTAAGATCCTTTACTGAAATAATGCAATGAATATCAAAGTAGCATTTTTATTCAAATGATTTTGATCTTTGTTAGGAATGTCATTATAATAATAATGAATTATAATGAATAGCATTATAATATAATAAGATGAAATTCAGGTACAACTTTCCTCATTTTAGTGCAGTATTTAAAGGTATTTGCTGGTCCTACAACCACAAATTATTCCTAAATGGACTGAATGGACTGAGATGTATCTGTTCCACAGTAATATGTTGCATGTGTGCTACTGTGTATATTTGGCCTAGTATTTTTCTAGGAACATTTAGGATTAGTCTGGACTGTGAGAGTGGTGCAAATAATAGAATGAATAATACAGCTCTGCAGTCCTATGGAGAGAATGTATAGAACAAAGAGCAAGTAAACTCAGCAAGTTTGTAGATAATATAAAACTGGGTGGAGTGGCTGACACCCCAGAGGGCTGTGCTGCCTTTTAGAGGGCCCTAGAGAGCTTGGAGAGTCGGTCAGTGAGGAACCTCATGAGGTTCAACAATGAGAAGTGCAGGGTCCTGAACCTGACCAGGAATAACTCCAGGCACTGGGACAGATTAGGGGTTGACTTGCTGGAAAGCTGCTCCATGGAGAAGGATTTTGGAGACCTGGCTGACAACAAGTTACCCATGAGGCAGCAATGTGCCCTCGTGACCAAGAAGGCCACTGGGCTCCTGGCCTGCATCAGGAGGAGCATTGCCAGCAGGGTGAGGGAGGGGATCCTGCCCCTCTGCTCAGCTCTGGTGAGGCCGCACCTGGAGTACTGGGGGCAGTTCTGGGCTCCCCAGGGCAAGAGGGACGTGGAGCTACTAGAGAGGGTCTGGTGTAGAGCCACAAAGATGATTAAGGGACTGGAGCATCTACTGTATGAGGAAAGAGTAAGAGAGCTGGGCCTGTTTAGCCTGGAGAAGAGAAGACTGAGAGGAGGTCTGATCAACAAGTACAAATACCTGAGGGGAGAGTGTAAAGAGGATGAGGCCAAAATCTTCTCCGTGGAGGCCAGTGACAGAACAAGGGGTAATGGGTACAAACTGAAACACAGGCAGTCCCATCTGCATGTGAGGAAGAACTTCTTTCCCGTGAGGGTGCCAGAGCCCTGGAAGAGGCTGCCCAGAGAGGCTGTGCAGGCTCCTTCTCTGGAGATCTTCCCAACCCGCCTGGCTGCCACCCTGTGCCCCGTGCTCTGGGTGTCCCTGCTGGAGCAGGGGCGTTGGACTAGGTGATCTCTAGAGGTCCCTTCCAACCTCAACCATTCTGTGATTCTGTGATTTAAGCCATATTCTCTTCACTTTTCATTTGAATGGAGAGTATTTACATGTTGAAAGAATATATTGTTGTGCTTTTTTTTTGCAAAATTAAGGACAGAATATTTAAATACTTTTGCTGTTTCCGTCTTACTGATAATTTCCTCCTTTCCGTTGTAAATGAAAACTACTACTAGGGTTCCTTTTAATTCAGATATAACTAAAAATAATTCAAATGATTCTTACTGTACATAAGTACACTGACAATCTATTCATACTCATCTATTTTTGTTTCTCTTTGCGGGTTCTCACAGTTATTAGTTTCTAATTTATGCTTGTGACTCTCAGCTTTCTCTCTCTCTCTCTCTCTCTTTTTTTCTTTTCTTTTTTAATGTGTTTGCATTTGTCTTTCATAACCGATAGTTCCACTTTCAGCCTGAGGCAAGTTGTTGGGCTTGTCTTTCTCCCCTTTTTTAAGCATTGTCTCTTACTTGTTTCTCCACCTTTTATTTTCAGAATATCAAGTGAAAAATTGTAACAGTTTTCAAGAAATATTTTTTTCTCTTATACACCTCATGTTAGTCATGATCATTCTTAGCTTTATGAGTAATATTCATTGTAGCTCATGATCACTGTGGCTCTACTTTTTTCACAGCCGAAAATAAAGAAACAATGCTCACATTCACCTGTTAACCATTGTCTCCTTATCTTATTGTCATGAAGAGCCCTGGCTCAGCATTCCCCTATCTTGGCTGTAGGACTTTCCAATTAGGAAACTGTCATCTCCACCTTTTGAAAATTCCAAGGATGTTGCCTTGTTAACAACATAAGGCTTTTCAACATTATCTTTCAGCTTGAAGTCTCCCACAGTGCTATCTCAGATAGATGCTAAAAACAAATGAACAAACTTAGTTGCACTGTTCTCCTGTGTGATTTGCATGCCCCAAACATATGTGCATTTTATCTGTTAGACCTGTGGTGAAGGAACACTGAGGATAACTTGCTCCTCAATTGTCCTTGCCTCAGGAAAATGTAACTCCAATTTTACATGGTGTGTTCCCTGTAATCCCACATTTTACTGATTCGATCTTTTCCTAAACAGACCCCGGATACTGGTTGGAGTGTGCACAAACTATACAGAAGAATGGTGCAGCAGATGGACCCTCATTTGAACAAGTGTGCTGGACATCTTAAGTTTCTTGCAGGGAAGAATGGCAGGACAAAAGGTAGCCTCTACTGATTACTGACTAAATATCAGATATCAAAAATGTATCAGAAGTCATGACTCTAATATAGCAGCCTCTGGATCCATCTGTAATCTCTCTGAATAACAATTTTCTCATCCATGAAAAGATAAGAATCTCATCTCTTTCCTAAGCTATCTGAAGAGTTAATGACTCATATAAGTGTATTTTAAACACACAAAATAGCTTTTCACAGAGGAAAGACAAGTATCTTTCATGAAAATATGATCAGCAGAGGAAAATGCTGTCTGGAGAAGTGATTTCATGGTGTACCTATGATCCACAGTAAGACATCTCTGGTTCCATAAGGAATATAATGTTTAAATTTTAAAAATGATGATAAGCTAATGTTACCCTTTCTGAAATCTTCTAAGGGTTAACAACATCTAAGACTCAAAATTTTCCTGGGACAGGAATTCAAAAAAGATTCAAAAAAATCCCGGGACAGGAAGAATTCTGGAGAAAGAACTCAGAGGTCATACTGACTTTTGTACCATATAACTTGATACTGCTCCTTTGAAATTTACCCACTCTTTGCCTATATTTTTCTAAATACATGCATGATGACACATAGTCCTCTTCTGAAATAGAAATTAAAAAAAGAGAGAGCGAGCTATAATGGAATGGCTTGTATTTATAAGCATTGTGATTTGTGGATGAGAAGAGACATATGTAGAAGCTGCTTGCAGAAGTGAGTCAACCCCTGAATCCCGTGTCTTAGTAAGTCTTTCAGGGCTTTTGATTAGCACACAGTAAAAATGTACGTAAGCTTTTTGCTTTCCAGCAATTCTTTACAGACTTTAGAAAGCTCACAAGAGCATGTGTAGCTTCCTAAAGAAAACTCTGACCTGTGACATGACAAAGCAAAGCAGATTCCCTGAACTATGAATAAACTCTAAATAAGTTAAATATATATCCATAAATATAGATAAAACATACACTTAAAATAATCTCTGCAGTCTAGTCAGTGGGGAAAAAAACACATCATCCTAACTGAGGCCAAATATGAACTTTCTGTGCTTCAAGCCTGAGATACTGTAGAAACAGAATAAACCAGAGAAGCACTCTGAAGATGCCAAAACACCCCATTTTTAATCCTGTGGCTATCTTAAAAAATGTCTCTGAGATATCCCAAGCTCTAAGAAAAGTTTTTCTCTAACATAAGTTCACACACAAAATTTTAATTAGATTGAATATTCACACCTGATTTTGCCAACAGTAGGAAAGCCTCATAATGAAACAAAATGTGTTATCTTTAATGAAAGGAAGAAGAGCTGTTCTATAACAGACAGTCTATGCGTTATTCTCACAGACAAAAATAGTTATCCTAACTCTATTTAGAAAGGTCTAGGATATAATCACTCAGAAAATAAAATCTCATAAAAGAGATGCTCAGCGCTGCCTACCCCTTGCCTAAATGTCTGCAAACTGATACGAAGAACTCTACCTTTCCGCACCCCTCAGGATGTCCAGGGACTATGGATAGGATTAGGAGGTGAAAGTGCCTTGATTCCTCTTTAGCAATCAGCAAAATCTGCTGGCCAGTTGGCCAGTTCAAGTAGGCGATAGCTGTGGGGAGCCAGATTCAGTGCTCCTGTGAAGTAAAAGATCTTTCTGCTTCCCACAGGTGACAGGGCGTTTGCACTTCCCAGATTCAGTGCAGTGCAAGCTCTCGTCCACTAAGATCTGAAAAAATGTCCTCTACATTGCCTGGCTAGAGAGCAGTGAAGATGACCCAGAGAACAGTTTGTTTAGTCTAGAAAGAGAAGAATATAGGAAGAGAAGAAAATCATTTTCAAGCGTATGACAGGATATCACAAAAAAAAAAAAAAAAAAAAGGAAAAAATCTTTCTCCAAATACAGTGGGAAGAAAATAATTAATGTGCTTACATTGCAGCTGTGGAGGCAGATGTTAGCAAAAAAAAGAAAACTGCTAGCAAGGAAAAGCACAGAAAGAGATTGATAAAGGAGAATGGGGAAAGCATAATATCTATATTATATATTACATTATATCAAAATCATGTTTTTAACAGTAGGGGTAGATAAATACATGTCATTAATGACACAGATAGAGCTACACTTTCTTTGGGGTGGGGGAAGAAAGTAGAATACCTTTCAAGGTCCCTTCCAGGCCTGCTGTCAACAAGTATACAAAAAATTAAAAAGCAGTCATAAATACTCTGAAAAATAAGGTCTCCTACAAAGATTTATACGTATATCACGTGAAGACAGTGAAACATTTTTCTTCTTTAGCATGTCATGTATATAGCACTCACATAGGACGGCATTCTGCCTCTCCTACGTCCATTATGTCTCAAACTCCCTAGTCGCTGCTTCTATAAATTGCAGGTTAGACAGTAAAGATTTGGGGAGAATGCTCCCCTCCTACAAGCTGGCCTGGCTCCAGTTACATTCTGTGGACTCTTGCTGGGTTTTGTTTACCAGGCTAGGGCCTGGCCGTTTCAGAGTGACTTAAAGTCTCCCCTTGACTTCCCTGGCCTTTGAATCTAATCCTTGAGCAGGTCTGACTCTATACTCAGAGGGTGGAGGATCTGCACAAACAAGCCTAAGTGCTCCAGGATGCCGTACACTGTGGGAGCATTCATGGCTGTGTCTAATTAAGCAAATAGAGGGAGCCAGAAAAAAATGGGCAAGAGTAGTTAAATCCAGGAAGAGGTCAACCCATTTGGTAATTAGCAGGATAATGGATCAAAGAACTCCACTTACCACAGGAAATATTAAGCACCTCTTCTTTATAGCTGGATCTGATAAAACTTGGGTTATACATTTTCTACTAAATGAACCGGAGGCAGCTACAAACAGGAGGCTATTGTTTAACCTCTGTGGGAATTTCAGTTGAGTTATTGCATGCTTCATGTGCTACAGAAGAGCAGCCCCTCTGTCACATACTGATGTTGGTCTAACAATCTCTTATCTTCACATGTCTAGTGGTCATTCCAAAAGTAAAAAAGAAAAAGAAAGAAAGCCTTTGAAATATCTTTGCTTCTATAAAAAAAAAAATAAATAAAAAAAATAAAATTTCCTGTGCTGTATTTCTTTTTTCTCCTCAGATCAACAAATAAACTTATCCATTGTTTTGTTTTAAAAAAGTTTCTTATTCTAAATGAAGTTTCCTTTTCCAGAGACTGATGAACTGATTTCATGTTACATTCTTCAAAAAATTAGTCAGAAAACTCTGTTCAGACAGAAAACACCTGAAGTCAAAGTAAAAAGAGGAAAAGTCTTCAGTGTCCTTGTAATAGGAATCCCTAAAAATTAGCTTTTAGCAAATACTGTACTGTTCCAGGCCCTTCTCCACTTTCACAGCAATTTCAGATCTGTGCAACAGCTTAATTAATGTCAACATGTCATATTACTTGCTGCAGTGAGTTTGAAATGTGCCACCACTTACATTTCTGCAGTGAAGCAGAGAAAATATGATAACCAAATATCCAGTCCTCCAATAATCATTTGGTCCACAGTCAACTGCTGTTCAGTAGCCAGAACACTACATAATTTTCATTGCTGATTTGAAAAAAACCAAATCATTTCTTTTATGTTTCTCCTTGGAGACACTGCTCAAGGCATCCCTACTAGTAATGTCAATGTAACCATTCAGAGTCATTGGAGAGAGAGATAGTTCTACCTGGGGTAAGTGAAACTCCTAAAGTCAGGCTCCTCCTCTACTTATTTCTGGGAGGAACATGTTTCTATTCATAGATTATACAGAATTTGGGGTTATTTTTCTTTTTCAACACAAACAGCCTTTCATTTTGTGGTCCAGCGTGGAACGTGTGAATGGGATCAGATCACCTGCAGCCACAGCCAGAACAGAAAATACCTCCATAACCAACAAAATCGCCATGGAAAATACCTTCTTCTCTTGCTGCTCCTTCATCCTTGTGGGACACATAGCATTTCTGAAAGCTGCAGTCCTGAGATTGTCACATACTGTGTTCTGGGTACTGCAGAAGGCTGTGGGGCTCCAATCTCAGTCTCACTGAGCTTCATGGAGTATTTTCACCAACCAGTGGAGCTGGACCTGCTTTAGTGGATGCCAAACAAAGAGCTACAGCAATACTCTGACCATACCCAGCATATGACAAGACTTCCTTCTGTCCTTAAACTCTGATTCCTTACTGTGAAATAAAGGTTTCTTTTGCCTTGCAGGCATTACACTAGAGTGTGCAGAGTTTCTAATCAGAAAAAAAAAAAAAAAAAAAAAAAAAAAAAAAAAAAAAAAAAAAAAGAAAGAAAGAAAAAGAAAGAGAAGATTGGGGGAGAGAGGGGGGAAGTGGGTCACAAAAGTCAATTACCACCAAAAACCTCCATAGCAACTAAACTGACTAGTTCTTTTCTTTTAAGCCTCCTTATAAATGCCATAAGCACAAAGCACCCAGGCCTCCCTACAGCTCATTGGTGCCAAATGGATTAGGCTGGCAAAGACTGCACTGGTTTAATCCTCTTTAATGCCTTGCACCTTCAGACTGATGAGCAGCCAGGCCCTTTCGCTCCACTTCCACACTGAGCTCATCAGCAATAATGACTTGTCATTGCCATCGTTAATGGGAAGCTGTTTTTCCCTATGCTCCGGTCCTTCACCTTCTTTGAAAGAGCTTGAGAAAAATGCAAGATTTAGCTGAATTTTTCCTACCCTTACAGTTCAGCTTCAGGTTGCTTAGTGAAGAGTAGTAGCATTTATGCACAGTGCCCCTGAAAAGTGTAAACTAAAGTAAAAGGCTTTTCACACAGCAGCAAGATGGCATTCATCCACCTGTGAACTACAGTCCTCTGGAATTCAACACAGAGTTGTGAAATAGTTTTCAGAGGTTTTTCTGTACTTAGGGTAGGAAGTGTTCGTGGGACTTCGTTAGACTGAGATCTGAGGCAGACTGAGATAGACTGAGATACTTCTTTTGCTGTGACTGTGGAAGGATTGGGAGAGAATCACCTCTAAGTGGTCTCCGGAGCTCACCCACACAGCTTGACCTGGCTACACACTGCAAAACCCACTTCCTACTAGAGGAGCAGCACAAATGATAACTAACAGGAAAGGCAGAAGAAATAACAGCAAATCTGGACATCCTATCCTCCACCTGAAGCGGGGAATCTAAAAGCATAGCAAAAAGCCTTCTCTGGGGAATGGGATAGACTCTGTTTACCTCTCAGCTGGTAGACTGATAAGACCAGAATGCCATCATCTCGAAAGAATGAGCAGTTCAGTTAACTGTTGTACTTTTGTATGAGTGGCATGTTGGAGTGTAATATCCTCCGTGGCATGTGGTGACGACCGTCATCCCTGCTACTCTCAAGGTCTTCCATGCTTGGCTAACTTCATGTTTTAGTACATGAATGATGCCCCAGAAGGACGGTTCAGGCTATCTATCTAACAGCAACAGTAAAATAACTACCACAGACCAGGCACTAGGATCTGCCTGCTCATCCAAACTCTGTCTCACAGGACATCTCCAAGAGAGCCCAGCCTGCAGGCATTCTGCTTTCAGTGTCAGCTCTGGAGGAAGACCACGAAAATAAGAGATGGAAATAGGCAGAGGTATCCTAGTAAATCCTGGCTGCACATAGTGGGAATGAGATGAATTTGGCCCCTTATTTCACATTGTCCTATTGCTAAAATTCAACACAGTCCTCTCTGAAGATGGACAGCTTTTGTAAAAGTTAAGAATGACTCAGAAGACAAGGAGGAAGACCTGCACTTCATTACACTGAGATAGCTGAGAAAAGACTAGCTTTTTTGCTATCGTGCTGAGAAATGGCTTTTTTTTTTTTCCCTTTTGATATTTGCTATCAAATATCCTTTGATATTCATTATCAAAAAAAAGAAGTAAAAGTTACTAAGCCAAAAGAGACTGAGAATCTACCCAAGATATGTAAAGTTCAGCAAACCAAAATTCTGTTCCCTTTTACACCAGTGATTTCACCACTCTGAAGGAACAAGTTTGAGCACTACTGTTATAAATGGTGTCAGCACTGCAAGGATATTTAGCAGATAAATATCAGGACTGGATTTGTATTTGTTCTCAGAGTTTTCTTTTTTAAGCAATATTCAGAAACTTTTGAGAGCAAGCATAAGTCTCATTCCTAACATTCACTTGTAAGATATTTTTGTATTGCTGGCAGTGCTTAAAATTGCAAACAGCTCTTTGCTATCAGTAATATTATTATATTATTTATATATTCCCAGAAAATCTTTGATGTATTATCCACTGATGAAGTCAGGTATAAGCCAGAAGTTATTTATTGCCTTTATTGCTTGTAGATCACATATAACAGTCCAGTCTTAGAGAAGAGTGCCAGAAATAGCACAGCATAGCATTATTGTCAATCACATCCTTAGGATTTTATAGGATGCAGCAGAAGAGCTTTCCTATTACAATATATCGAAAGATTTTTTTTTTTTTTACATGATAAAGAGTGCAGAAAAACACTGTAAAGCCTGAGTTAGAGAACATATACTGATAAATCAGTAAGAAAAATATGTGCACCCAACTGGCAGTTTCTCGATGCCAAGAGCTGCCAGCTTTGCTTGAGTGATCTCCACGCTTATGTGCTGCGTTTGGCTGACCACACACCAGTGATCACAGCTGCCACGACATCCAGCCTGGCAGAAGACAGCAGGCAGCCTGGGGGTGGGAGGTGGAGGAGTCTAGGCTCTCCCAGAGAAACAAAATCTTAGAAGTGCCATACTAGGCTCTGAGATGGGGCAATGCAGTGGCTGTTTGACCCAATACAGAGGGATTCACACTAGCCCTCAGCTACCTTGAAGTTAGGGGACAGAACCATAGTAAACTTGGCTTTGAGTGAACGGACACGCTCATAGTTGGTTGTGGAATCCCTTCTGGTAAAACAGAATGGCAGCTGGATGACTGTGCTGTTGTCATTAGGACATACTTAGTTCTGCTTGCTCTCATGACTCCAGTTTCCAAAACTTTCACAAGTATGTGGGGTTAGGATTCAGCTCTGCTAATCACCAATTCTGAAAGATCAGCTGTCTCGGCTAAGCCATGCTTAAGTTTCCTTTGTAATCAGTAGAACCAATTCATCCCTATCGTCTTAAGACAGATTGAGTTAACATCAAGAGGAGTTTCTCTGTCTTTGTTCACTGGAGAAGAGGCCAAGGTGACCAGCTTAGGCTAGGAGTGGAACTAGCTCATAAGCCAAAACACTTACTTTTGGTGTCAACATATTATAACCCATGTGTGCTTGGAGGCTAAGCTCTGATAAGGACAATCAAATCAACAATGTCATTGAAGCCTAGGGAACAAGTAAATTCACCCTAACATAATGACTACTCAGCTGAATCCCTCTGTAGGCTTTGGTGACTACAGCAGAGAGTTCTCCTGTACCTATATGGGGAGCTTAGACGCATAGCTCTTATTAAGCACTTATTTATCCTATTCACAGGCACTTATTTATCCTAATCTGCAAGCCGATTTACACCAGGGGTTTTAGCTTGAAGATGGGCAAAATCACATTAGATGACTCAAACACGTGCATAGACTTGAGTGAAGTTACTCTCATCCATCCAAGTGGAATTCAGAAATTATTAAGTAACACTGTCCCTACATGTTTGGGAGTGGGAGCTACTTCCCCATCAGCAGGATGATGTCCTTGATTCTGAGAATGAGAAACAGCAAGACCACTCAGGTTCACCTATCCTGGAATAAGTTCTGCTGATGGAGACTCAGTGTCTTCCATAAACTCGGTCTGAGCCCGTATCCAGTAGAAAAGAAATCCTATTAACTTCAAAGAACTTCTGATGAGATTCCCAGTTTAGGAGTGTGACCTATGGCAAACACAGTGTTTGGCATCTTAGCAACTCAGATAAATTTCTCAGAACAGGTTGAAGGAGGATGTCTGTCTGAAGGACAAATATCTTACATCAGTTTTATATTTCTGGATAAAGAATTCCTGTTGCCAAGACCTTTGGCCATAAAACAACAAAAAGGACATAAAACATGAAGTGGATTTATTTTTGTCTGTATTGAAACAAGATCATTTTGTTAATAAATTTCTCTTTTGAATGGGAACAAAGACAAGCTGTGTGGTCTGCCATGAGCACGCAGTTTTCAGTTCCCCCTAAAGCCAAGGTTTGTTTGTGGGCCATTTTACTGATATTTATGCGGATGGTTTGAAGGCCAAATTCAGCAAAGCTGAAAATGGACGAGGCTACATCAGCTTCAGCCCTGTCTTTGGGCACAGTTTCTGAAGATACACTTTAGTAGCATAGAAATCAGAGCTGTTTTTATAGAAAAAGAATATAAATTCAAGTCAGTGGAAACTCCTTAAAATTTCCAGTGCCTGGAATAAATATGAACTTTATGCCTCTGCACTGATTTAAAATGTTTTCAATTCTTCCTTTTTTTTTTTTTAATGCCAAAATTCAAAAATTAACATTGTATGGACTCCACCAATTTGTTAAAAAATGCTTATGGGCTCCAATTCAAAATTTCAGTAGTCAGACTGTGTAAGATGCTCCGCTTCTTGTGATATGTAGGGCAGCACTGCCATGGGTCAGAAAACACAGGACACTTCTGGCATACTTAGTCCTGTGACTAGAGGTGTCAATAGACTGTAATAAATATACAGCAAGTAAGTTATTTATAGTTTGTATGAAACAAAAATTGGCCAGAGTGAGGCACATATTGAGGCTTTTCAATCAGCTTCATTCTGCATTTGACATCATCATCTAGGTGCCATTTTTGAGGAGTGGGTGGCTGTCACTGATGGGGCCCTTGGAACATGGAGCAAAGCGATGTCTCGGAGCTGCAGGTTCCAGCACAGTACCGAAGCCAACTCCACACTCTGTACCCAACTTGACAGATAGGGCTGCTAAGTAAGGTGAGTAATCTGGCAAGAAGCTGCAGATGTAGCTTGGGGGCACTAAGCAATATAGAGGCTATGAACCAATATTGAGCTGCACAAACACAACAGATAGCCCTGGTCGTGGGGGAGGTGGAAATGGGAATTAATTGTGGATCTTGTGCTCAGTGTGCATGCATGAATGCTCAGACTTGAATGACTTCTACACATGCAATTCAGAACATGTCAAGTGAGAAAGGAAAGCCTTTTCCTCCCCAGTTTTCAATACACTTAAATGTTTTTATTATCATCTGACAGCTCAGCTACAGTTTGCCATTTAAAGGCTTTGCACCGCATTACAACAAGTTGGCACCTAAACAAAACAATTATGCTTATTCAATAAAATACTTACATTCTACAGAATTACAAACAAGTCACAAGCAAAAATATCAATGGTTTAAATCACATAATTCACCTATTTGGGACATGTTTTAAGATAAATCTCTCACGAAAAAAAATCTGCAAAAAGAGTGTGTTTAAGGTGGAGACAAGAAATGAGAAGATATATGTTGAAACACAACTTCTGGTTCATTTATTAGTTGTCAGCTTTCTGTATGCTTTTTCCTAGAGGAGAATCTCATAATATTTCTTTTTTTTTTTTTTTTTTTTTTTTGGAAAAAATACTTCTACAGTATCCAAAGAGAGAAAGTAGGGAAAAAGCTAAAAGCTCCTGGCCCAAAAAATCCATTCAATACTTAATTTCTCCCTTTTCAACTGAAGCTGTCTATGACTATGCAGACACAACAGTCTCTAAAGTACATAAGACAAAAGCCCTCTACTTTTAGCAAAATTTTATTTATGCTGAGGGCTTCACAAAGGCACAGAGGAAAGCAGGGGAGGCAGGTGGAAAACACTCTGGCCAAAAAAGTTATGTATGAAAATCTTAGAAAACAGGCTTCTCTGTTTTCCAAACAGCCGTTTACTAGGATACATTATTCAAACTGAGCTTCTTGAACTGCAATAAACATTTGTCATCTGAAAAGAGAGGCTCCTAGCTGCTGCTGTGTCAGCTGTTCACTGAGCTGTGGGATATGAGACTGAATATAGTCATTTGTGAGCACAGAAACCAGAAACAATATAAATATAAGGTATTAACTACGTGGCTTACATACCTTCTGGTCCCCATTACCAGCAGCAATTCAGAGAAGGTCACAGAATAGTTGGGGTTGGCAGGGACCTCTGGAGATCCTTTGGTCCAACCTCTTCTCTCAAGTAGGATCAGCTAGAGCAGGTTGTCGAGGACCAGGTCCTGGCACCACTTGAACAACTAAATTTAGTAGCCTTAGATGAAAGGGAAAAGCACTCAGAGAACTATCCAATCCATCATCCTGCAGACAGCTGGAGTGCATCGTAACTGCAAGAGCTTTGCTCCAGCCAACATGCCTAGCAGCACTTTACAAATTCCCTCAATACCCTGGGCCCTTCCTCATGCAGCTAGTCCAATTTGAAGTCTGTGTGATGCCAGACTTTTCGGTAATTTAGTATAAGAGTTCAGTGAAAGCAAGCTGAAGTATGTCCAGCTGTGCTTCAGGTCCACCTAAGATTGTCATACTTTCCATTGCTGCATTCCCCTAAATCATATGTAAAGCAGTTCACATATCAACTCTTCAAGACTTGTGGAAACCTTTGAAGGAAGGCTGTCACTGCCTCGCTATCTCAATCCACTATTCTTCAGTCCTGTTCTTCAGCCTTGCTCCCCTCCCCCTGTACAGGCACAGTAGAATAGAGAAATAGAGACAGACAGAAATATAGATTTCTGCCTCCCAGGAATTAAAGGAAAACCTGTTTATTTAAGTCAAGGTCTATAGACTTTTGTTTAAACCTCATCAATAGTGGGATGTGGAGAGAGCAAAAACACTCATTTTGTGTGGCAGACTTCCATGGAAAGGATTTGAGGGTATAATGAAAGCACTGCTGTCTCTCAGATAATCTGATAACTAAAAAATTCACATGGCTATATTCTTCACCTACCCAAACTTTGCTCTCCCTTTCTTTTGCCTCCCTTTCACCTAGCCCTGCCTTTTAAAAAGATAGATAGTTCCTTCCATGTTAGCCTTTTGCTCACCTATACTGTCCTCTGAAGAGAACGGGGAAAACAGAAAAGAAGGAAGCAAATGCCTGTAGCATCTATATACTCAAGGGAGAAGCAATGCTACCACAGCATAGAGGCATGGCCAGCACATGCAGACAGCTGGTGCATGCAGCTGGGTGCAGTTTGGTGAAATTGTTCAGGGACCTTCGCTTTCAGAAAGTGCTCAATGAGTCAGGATGCTCTAGCTTGGTGCAAAGATTGGAGTGCTTGGGATTGGCAAGTTTTTCAACTAGGGTACTTAAGGCCCATGGGACTGAGAACTCGTGCACTGGACCAAGGGATAAAAGCAAAAAAATCATATTCCCTTCTATACGCATTTGGCTGATATTTCCCAAGATCTGTTCCCTCTGCCATGCGCTTTAGCACAGGACAATTCAGGGGCCAGCCTCATAGGTATACGGGATTTCTAGAAATGCATGCGAACAGTGCCTCAGATGACCTAAATCACCATTGCATCAGCCAGAGATGATAGTGGAAGTCATATCAATCCATGCAACTTTGCAAAGTTTGATTTTGGCTTCAAACATCTGCAGTAGCTGTGCAAGTAATACTCTACCATGAGAATACTGTATCCTGTAGAGGCGACTCTAAGCACTCAGAAACACACAGGAGGCCCTTTTAACCAAAGGAAAAACACATTTAATATTCAATAGTTTTTTATTAAAGTGTTCTGAAATTGTATTAGCTGCTTGCTGATTATGAATCCTTTAGAGTATTCCTCTCCCACACTATCAAGATTTTCTCAGCATCTACAAAGTTTAGCAACTTTTCCTTTCCTTTCCTTTCCTTTCCTTTCCTTTCCTTTCCTTTCCTTTCCTTTCCTTTCCTTTCCTTTCCTTTCCTTTCCTTTCCTT
>VZSV01000044.1:56729-79380 GCA_013398735.1 Nothocercus julius | reverse complement strand
GAATTTGGTGGAGAAAAACAAATCAAACCACCCAGAGGTCATATCTCTTTTCCCTAGTAAAGATATTTCCAAAGAGGACGAATGTTTTGCTCTGTTCAGAGTCTTTGACACACTCAAAAACAGTGTCCATGACGAAGGGCAACCCTGTGCAGGCTCAGAGCAAGGACAGTTCATTTTGTGTAACACTCCCATTTGCACTCAGAATATCTTTGCAGCCAGTTATCCCTAACTACTGTAATGGTCTCTACTTTTCCTAGTGTCTTGAATTATGTCTGTTTAATGCATTCCTTTGTGAGTGTATATATATATATACACACCAATTCTTCTATGGTTTCCAAAGAACCAGTGCCTGTGCCCATGAAGGTTTGGTTTAGATATGACGTCTTCGGTATATCCTTGCGAAAATACTTTGTTTAAATCATGAGCAGGAGAGGTAAATTAGTCCAAGGTTCACGCTTGGACTTATCTCTGAAACTCAGGTCCTCCTAAAAAGCTTTCATTTATTAATCTCCTACCTTTGGAACTCATCTTCTCTGACAGTCCTTTTTCCTGACATGTGACCTCTTTTGCAACCTAGTAAAATAAATAATAAATCAGAGATGAAACCAAGCATTTGAAGCTGCTGCAAACTGGCCCTTGAGATGAGAAAGCACACATTCTATCAAAAGAAATGGAGCAGCAAGATCTAGCTGTGATGAACAGCCCAGTTTTTAGACGCAGCCTATGTAAATACTCCTCATCCACAGACAAAGACACTGTAAACAGTAGTAATTCATGGGTGAAATCCAACACTAAGTCATTTTTTTTTTCTTTCTTCTCCCCAGCACTGATTCGTCGGTGTGCATTCCTTTACAATCTACTTGGAAGGTTTAAATTACACAGTGTGCGCTAAACCTGACACTTGGCCAAAGAAGTACTTAACAGAACTAATACAAGGACTAGTGATCAAGAGACGGAGTCTTGCCAAAGCATCATTATCTTTTTGATGAGTGACAATTTAAGCCTCACTTTGCTGCTGGTTCCTGCTGACAACCTGATCTTCCAGAAGCATAGTTCATAACTTTACAATATTGTAAGAGCTGTTAATTAATTATTCCTGTGAGTGTGAGATTGCTAAATATCATCCCCTTCAAGTTAAATGTACAAAAGGGCTCCATTCCTTTGATTCAAAGAAGTGTATGACTTACAGGTAAAGTACAATGAAGCAGCAATAAGAAAGGGTCACCCATGCATGCTCTATATAATGCTGTTACAAATCTTTTTTTGCTTAGTAAGGAATCTTGACTAGAAATAAACATTTTAATCCTCTAAAAAAATAAGTTTGGCTCTCAGTTCCACATGATACATTAAAAGTCTTCATACATGATACATGTATCATGTATGATGCCAGAACTATGGTAGAGTAGGCATAGCTGAGCTTGACAGCAGGTTTCCTGCTAGGCTGCAAAAAGAACAAAACCTGACC
This sequence comes from Nothocercus julius, assembly GCA_013398735.1. Lineage (NCBI taxonomy): Eukaryota > Metazoa > Chordata > Aves > Tinamiformes > Tinamidae > Nothocercus > Nothocercus julius. The sequence goes on along the minus strand of VZSV01000044.1, from coordinate 77,915 downwards.
TCTTCAGTGAGCAGTATCTTCCCTTCTGAGTCACTGCCAGAAGCACCGCTGGGGTAGTGGTTAACAGATTTTTTGATGGGCTGATTGTCATTTCAAACGAGCGGTCTACGAGTAGTACTTCCAGCTAGTAAGAGGAAAAGAGGCAGTTCTTTTGCCCTTCCAAACCAAGCTACAGGGAAGTTCCCACTCCTTCTCATAGACCTCTGCAGACAGGACACAAAGCTCATGTCCAGATGCCATGAGGAAGACAAAGTCTTGGGCAATGATAAGGAGTCACCACCACAGGTATGTTATTACCTCAGTCCAAAGAAAAGCTTTGCCTTGGAAAAGTAGTTCCCTCTGTGCCTTTCTTCCAGTATCTCTCCTGCCCAGAGAAATGTACTGTGGAAGAAGCCAGATGATCATATGCCACGCATTTGGCTTTTTTTTTTTTTTTTTTCTGTAGAGAGAAATCTCCCCATGCTATCTTGTGAAATTTTAAAGTATGTGAACCTAAAATTACATAGGCAATGTCTTGTCATCACAGAGACCCCATAGCAGAGCAAACACTGCTGAAACTCCTTCAGCTTTCTTTTTTAAATCAATTTTATTTCAGCTAGGCAACAGCTTATTTTAAGACTGTGAGCTCAGACCATCCCAACTTTCTCAGAGGCCATGAGTTCAAAAAATAGATAAATACTTCCCTCTGCTGGTCATCTGTACAAAACAGTGTCCTCTTCAGGCAAAATGATTTTTAAAAATATATAGGTGATCATCCTTTGTGCTTGGTCCTGCAGGTTTCAGGCAGATAATCACACTGTGTAACTTTGTACATTCAATATTAGTGATCCAGATTATACTCTGGAAATATTTACCATTCTCTATTGATTATATAAGGAACCAGACTCTCTGCATTAGGTGTTATAATTGAACAGCTCAGGTAGGTAGTGTAAGCACCATCCTATAGCTCCCGATACTTTAGCTGATGGTCAGCCACCCCAGATATCTCAGATTCATAGGAATATTACTGAACATTATCATAGGTTTACATCATTGGTAGCAAACTTAAGGATGACTTTAGATTTCCCTCAGAAGTATGAACCTCTATGGTGAAGATTACTATATTAAGAGAAATACTGTGGAATTAGAGCATATTTCTAAGATGTATCACCAGGATCTGAGGAAGATGTGTTGTTGGGCTGCATTTTGCACTATTTGTTCTTCATGGCTTGGAAAGAATGCCAAGATAGTCTCCTTTGACCTCCAGTTTATTTAGTAAGCCATTTAGTAATGTGTTGTTCTTTCTATACTGCCAGCTTATTTCTTAAACATTGTATGTATGCAGATTCACTATGGAATTTGGTGCAGTATAGGATTTACATTTTTCATGAGTGTTCGAGTATTTTTATTACTAAACATTTTGTAGAGCAGCTACAAATGTTTCAACAATTTATGCTATGCTCCACTGACAAAAGGAATAGTCAGGCATTAGAAGAGAATTAGACACTTTCTTTGATGCAGATTATCCAGGCAGTCCAATGTACCTATAACCTGTCGGTGTTCAGGTTGATCATCACTGCTTCAAAAATTAAAGTATTGCTCTAAACTAGTATAGTCATCTACATGCTTATAGGGCATCTATTTGCTTCTGGGGATCTATATGCCCCACTATTGCTTTTATACTTATTACAAAATTATCTAGGAGTTCTTCCAAGGAAAAAAAATGTGACTATTTTGTTGCATTATACCTAGAATTCAAGGTTTGCTTCATTATACTATACCCAGAAAAAGCTTTTCCCCACTGCTTTTAGATGGCTATTTCTCATTTCAGTATCACACTCAGTTCTCAGGTTACTAGAAAGGCTGAGCTGCAGTTGTGATAGATCTTTACATATTTTCCTTCCCACAGATTGCTTTTGTTCAGAAACCACAATCATTTAGTGCAATCACTTTAGAAATCAGGTTCCCACTTTCTCTTGAACAGTAAATACAATCACCTTCACCTTTTGTGTTTGTCTGTTTGTGACTGTATAAGTATTCAGAGTTTCATATTTTTCACTTTCTCTAACTAGATTAAAGTAGTAAAGTTATCTTAATTATAAACTCTTAATCATCCCGATTTCCTTATCTTCTGTTACCTCATAACATCAGTTAACTACACGATGGCTTGTGTGGTTGCTCTTTTCCGTTCTTGACATATTCTCTATAAGCATCAGAATAGATAAGATATATGATATTTTAACTACTGGAGAAAAGTGTTTCTCCTAAGCATAACAGTGACCTCAGGAAAAAAAGAAAGCAAAGAATCAACAACAAGAACCACAACGAAACAACAACAAGAACCCCAACAAAACAACAACAGCAAAAAACAGTTCATTCAAAACAACTCCACAGAAATTGAAAGGAGGGTGTTAGCTAAAGTTTGGAATTAGTTTTACAAGAAAGGAAAAGAAAAAATAACATCTTCAGATTAAAGAATTGTCGCGAGGTGGCTAATAATGCTTTCTTATTTTATTACCCAGCAAATTCCTTATCAATCACCTCTCCTTCAGCTTATATATTTATTCCTGTCATCTTTGTAAGAGACTTTGTGGGCACAAGACTGCTCGGAATTACACACAGCTTTCCATGTGAGTTCACTGGCACTACACTTGTCACTTAGTCCTGAAAGAACTCTGCAGTCGTGTGTATATGGAAAAGAGGGACCTGGAAGAAAGGCCAGTGAAATAGAAGTACATGAAATCTATGACAATAACTTTGAATTTATCTTTTGTGTCTTCCAGGTCTCACTCTTTACAGATCTGAACAGAAAATGCATTGGGTGGACCACAGCTAAACATAATGTCTCAAGGATCCTGTCCCTGAAAAATGCTTCTTTCTTCTTGGGTCAGGAGACTGATCATCATGCCAAGAAACTGACATGATATTTTCAGAAATGAGAAGGTAGGAGTACATGAGAGTACATATTTCAGCTGATAGACAGTGAAAAGACGAGCCTGCAGCTATTTTCAGGTACATAACAACTGGCTTTAGCGGTGCAGGAGTCAAATTCAACCCAGCATTTCAAATCCCTTCTACGGACAGTAGTGTTTGTTGAACAACTTTCATTTGTGAAATACACTGTGGATCTGTAAATGGCAGAGAGAGACAGAAAAGATAGCCCAAAGCCATCCAAGGGATCTTGCATGTGAGTAAAATTAACTCCACCTGCTAACACCTGATTTGTTCGTTTCAAAATCCTAATACAACATTTGACTGTTATTAACAAGTGTTGCAGGATTTTGTATTAATTATGAACAATTTGTCAAGTGTTTTTAAGCTGTTCTCACTTGGTTGCCATCTTCCACATTTCTTCTCTTGATGTTTTCAAGTCAATCAAAATGGGACATTTAATTCCACAGATTCTGCTCAGCACATTAGAAACAAATGCAGGAAAGGAATCTCTTTGAAAACCTCAGCTTCTTCTCCAAATCCTTGAATATGACAGATCCTCCACATAAATTTTTAAAAGATATTGTCTATTTCTTTTGATTTATCAAGATCTAGGAGGCTGTAAATGATATAAAGAAAAAAGGGGAGCTTTATGGGGGTGTACCCAGAAGTATTGTAATTTACATTTCAAGAATAGCTCCAAATGGCAATGAATACAGAAAGAAACTACTTTCATTCTTATATTATAAAAGTAGGCAAATTACCAGGGCTATCTGCAATAACTNCTAGCAATGCTTATCTAATTATATTTAGTTAGACTCCTTACTTTTACTTCATACGATATGCAGAAGGATTTAGGTACGAACGATTAACCACGAATGATTTAGGTACCTGGCAGGCAAAATAAAGAGGTGAAAAGAATCAATTAAATGAGGTATATTCTGTTGCAGTCTATAACAGTCTATAACTCTATAAGAGTGTGGTGCAGACCTTAATAGAAATCATAGATATTCAAAGAATTTTATGCCAATAAAGAATTAGGTTCACACTTTAGCACCCCATACAATAATTGAAATTCCTGTAGAAAGTGCATTTCTGTAAGGTTTTTTCAAACCAATTTCTTGATACCATGATAAAATTCCAGTTGTCAGTTCATCAACTAACTTCTGAGCCGTTCAGCTCACCCCTCCCTGTGGGGCAAAGTTTTGATTGCATCACTTGAGTGATGCCATCACATAAGATTAACTTAGAATTTAGTTGCCAGCACCCTATTCTTAAGATATGGAGAGCTGCGCTAAGCATGTTTCATGTCCTTCACAGAATGTTTATCATGTGTCAATGTCAGCACAAAATGCAAGTGTGCTGGTCCTCCCCACAGATACAAACAAGGTTCAGAGTGATAAATAAGCTAGGCAGAAAAACAGAAAAACAAGCTTTGAACAAATAGCTACCTGAGCACTGTCCAAATTAAATAGCTAGACAGACACTGAAATATGTTTGAAATAAAATTTTTAGTGAGGCATGTCTGGATACCAATTAAAATCGTGAGATTACGGTACAGGCAGCAAAGTTTTGTCAATAGACTTCTGCTGATGAGGTTGCTTTGCGTTATTTTAGTTCAGGCCAGCCAGACTAATGCTTGGTGTTTGATGAATAACAGTAGAACATTTTTTGTTTGCTTGTTCTGGAGAACTGAAGAAGAACATGACTGATGCCAAAGTTCTGTAATATATAGATGATACACATATATAAATAGCTGTCACTTTTCTTATTAATGTAAACTTATTAATGTAAGTAAAGACATAGATTGGAAGTCTCTAGATAATGTAGGTCCAGACAGGAAAAAGGAGCAAAAGGGATTTTTGTTTTAAATATATTAACACTTGCTTAGAATTAATGCAAACAAAAGTACCAGGCTCACTAGGGGTGAGCTAACCCTCTTTACAGGCAGTGCAATCTGTACTGCAAAGTCTCAAAGAATGGTAGGGCTCTAAAAAGATTGTGATTTATGGAGTTATGTGATGTCTCTGTCAGCCTATTGACTGACAGAGAAAACCAAGACTGTGAAGGAATTTCAGGAGGAAAAAAGGAATTTGTATGGTATGTCACAACTGGAATTATGTATAACTGTTGAAATTGACTGTGCATTGCTGAAGACAACATTTATCAATTTAGCTGTGAGATTCAACAGGTTTATTACTGAATGTTCTCAATTCTGAAATTTGTGTTGTGTTGAAAAAAATCTCCATCTCTGATACAGAAAAGGGAAGATATCTCTTTATTACATAAGAAGTAGAACAACCTATCAGTCAGACATCTATCAACCAGTTTTGTTTTATGTATCAAGTAATTTCTTGTTTCATTTCTGAAATAATACCTATTCAAACTTAAGACACTAGCATGATCTCAGTAGAGGCATTTGCCCTCAGAGGGCAAGATGAAATAATTTACCGCTTGTTAGAGCAGATGATATCAGTTCTTAACACATAGGCTAAAATGTCAGTGTTGTAAAGGTTTAGGTCTGTGTCACTTATAATCTTTTGGATTAGGGTCCCAAGTCTGCAATTTGCTAGAATGCAGCTTTAACTTGACTTTCTCTAAAAAATACAATATGGGAATTTTTACTCCCTTATTTACATTAATACACTAAAACTTCAGCGTGTGATTTTTTTTCTGTTAACAAAAAGAGAAGACATCAAAAGAGAATAAAAGGCATTATTTAAAAATACATATATATATATATATAAAGAGTGTACATGACAAAAACAACTCTGGAAACTAATTTTGTAAATTAGCTAGCACTTGTGATCGCTCTTCATTAAAGAATATCAAGACCACCCTGTGCCTTTGTTCTTTTTATGGGAAGAACCTAGAAGCATAGAAGGAATACAGAATATAGACCGAAAGTTGAGACCAGATTTAATTATCACTTTTTCCTGATTAGCATTTGCACATTCCCACATACATTCTGTTTCGTAACGGCAAAATTTGAGATATGATAGCTTCCTGGAAGCTGAAATGGCTTTAAACTTGAAAACTAAATGTGAATTGCTTCGCACATGCTGTTGGCAGTAATGGACTAGGGAATCTTCCTTGGAGATCTTCAAAACCCGCCTGGCTGCCACCCTGTGCCATGTGCTTTAGGTGTCCCGGCTTGAGCAGGGAGGTTGGACTAGATGATATCTGGAGGTCCCTTCCAACCTTAACCATTCTGTGATTCTGTGAAATCAATATCAAATATTCACATTATTTAAGCCTATATCTGTTTGTATTTGTTTGGAACTTAGTATATGAAAAATAACACTGAGCAGTAATTGTGCCTGGGGGAGACCTCAGTTGAGGTTTATCACAACTCTTCCACACATGGCTCTTTCACAGCAGCCTGACCCAAGCCACAACATGCCTGAGCTGACCTTGAGCAACCACAGCCAAAGCATGGAGGAATGGAAGAGGTTGCAGAGCCTGTTGGCACACTCAGGGCCACAAAATGGCTTGCCTGTTTGGATCCAGACCTCAGAAGGTCAATAAGAAGATTGAGACAGCTCAAACTAGGAGGAGACACAGTGATAGGCAACTTCAAGAGTCACTAAGAGAATAGCAGCAGTCAGAGGTTGAGTCAAATGCCATCATCCTTCTGGGCTTACCTACCTTCTTGCAAGCTAGAAAAAAGACATTTGAGTTTCAGAACGGGATTGTACAAATGCTTCCTTTCAAAACTGAAGCAAAGCCTCACATATCTTTCAGAGATAGAGCTGGGCAGTTTAGCCACTGTCAGAGACAGAGGTGCTTCTAGAAGTGTCCAGACACACAACAACTGCCTCTCCAACAGCAACATTGAAGAAGGAAGAATTTCTGAGCTCTAGGGAAGCTGAAGAGGAATTTTGAGGATCACAGATTTGTACTTGTATTTAAGACCCTAAATGACATTTCCATCCCATCTGAGTTCCTATTTAGATGCCTAAATCTTTTGGTGAATCAGTACAGACCCATAGGACATCAGGGCCTTGTCTGAGGAGTTTTTGGGGAAGCTATCTTTCACCTTTACTTAAAAGCAACCAGCCTGTGGGTCCTGAGATGACTTAAGTCCATGAGCTGTCTAAATGTGGCTCCCAAGGTGGTGTTATGTCACATGGCTGGAAGTATGATGCTGCTGTGTGCCCTATCAGGCAATACGAATTCCTGGCTTGAAAGGAAGCCCTTGAGCAGGAGCTGGTGAAGCTCATGGTGTGCGGTTACTCTTGGATCCCTTGTCATGGCAAGATGGAAGTGTGTGATGGCAGGAAGGGGTCTGTTGCAACATGAACTGAAGTTCGATTTCCCACTTGTCAGGCTTTGAAACTTGATTTGTTCTCTTCCTTCAAAGCCCAGAGTTGGAGATACGAACAACAGATGTCCATATGGGCGTCACACAGATAGGGAGGGTGGAAGATGGCATGGGCATGTCCATGGAGCTCAGAAGTACCCTCTGATTCCTGGGTTAAGAGTCATCCCCCAACTGGGAATCACTCTGAGAACTCCTTTTGCTCCAGAGTCTCTAAGATGAGTAGCACACCTTTTTTTGTACCCGGCCATATGTATGCAGAAGGCTGGCCATCCCTACTTCATAAGTTTTCGGAGGAAGTGAATGGTATTTTTATGTGGTGTTCCTACTGACTAGAAACAATTGCTGAATTGGAGGGTAAAGCTGTTGTTGAAAAAAGATAAATGCCATTTGAAACAATTACACTTCACAATTTCTTCTCCTAATAACTCAATGATAGACTAGCACCAGCCTCTTGAAATATTTTCTTTATAGCAAAGGAATCCAAAATATAGCAGACAAACTTGTCATCTGGACTTATCTAATAACCCGCAGTGAGTCAAATAGTAGAAAATTACCTGCAAATTTTTTTAACAGAGGCTGCCATCTGGTACAGCCTAGACAGCAGAGACGGTAAAGAGGAAGATTTGGAAGTTACATTAATTTGGTATGTTTGTGAGAAGAAGTGTTTGAGAAGAGCTCTTTCTGTTGCTACATGATTTCCTTAGAGGATGAATTGTTGCTATAAAATAGCTTTTCTAAAGGTACTGCTAATTCTATTAAAGGGCACCACTTAAGTAACTCAAGGCTGTGGAAGCAATAATTCACATTGCTATGTTAATGAAGGGTGTACATTAAAATTTAGCAATCAGTACATTTCTGATCTATTGTATTGTACTATACTTACAGAGATGTGAAAAAGTATAAAAGCACTGTGAAAATACTTCTGAATAGTAAAAGAGAGAAGGACAAGAGGTAACAGGTAGAAGTTGAAACAGAGGAATTTCCGTGTCCATGTGAGGAAGAACTTCTTTCCTGTGAGGGTGACAGAGCCCTGGAAGAGGCTGCCCGGAGCAGTCGTGCAGTCTCCTTCCCTGGAGATCTTCCCAACCCGCCTGGCTGCCACCCTGTGCCCCGTGCTCTGGGTGTCCCTGCTGGAGCAGGGGGTTGGACTAGGTGATCTCTAGAGGTCCCTTCCAACCTCAACCATTCTGTGGTTCTGTGATGCTGTGATATTAATAATTAGTCTTGAACACAGGTTCTGCTTTTGCACTGAGAAATGCAAGTTATATGTAAAAAGAAAAAGAATAACTTTTTTTTTTCTTTTTTCAGACAAATAGGACAGTTTAACTGTGAGTTTGCTGATAAGATAGGGATTAGAGTTTACAGCTGGAAAAGGAGAGGTGCGAGTTTGTATTTGTCTGCTCTTTGGAATAGAGATCTAAGCATACCATTCCTACAAGATTGTTCTATATGTCACACTGCATATGCAGAAAACAAAAACAAGCAAACAAAAACCCTCTCACTCTGTGTCTTGTTGAAGCTGTTCTGTTTGGTATAAAATATTGGCGTATGCATTGGGTAAAAAGGAAACAATCTTGCAGTGAGCTTTCTGAAGTCACTGTAAGAGGGAGCAGATGGGATCCCTCTATTACTAGAGTCCTGCATCCTGGCATCAGAAGTAATTGTTTAAACCATTTATGAAAGGGTTTCAGTCCCTTTCATAAATCAAAATCAAACTCCATTCAAATAAACCACAGCTTGTTCCTACTTTTCAGAACAGCAGGAATGCAAGCAACCCCAGGTCCAAGCTCTGAGCCAGTGCCATTTTAATATAGCTGCAAAAGATGTTCCTATCTGGAGTGATACATTCAACAGTGTGATGGTCATTCAACAGTGATGTTCCTATCTGAAGACAGCTCTGTTCTTGGTATTTTATTGTGGTGCATTATAGACACATGCTGCATATAGGCAAGTTCTGGTTACAAACCAGGAGATAAAACTGGACATTATTTTCTTAGTTCTTTGCAAGAGACTGCTCTGATCTCATGTTTAGATATCTATCTCCAGGTGAGGGTTCATACTATGAATGGCCAAGAATTTTAAGTGAAAGTCAGCGCTTTCCTTCATCTAAGGGTTAGGTGTCCCTTTCAGCATTTGCCAGTGGCTCCCTGCTCATCCAGGTTTTCATGAATCCTGTGTTCAGCACTCCTTATAGAACAAAAGAATATGGAAGCCAAGGGAAATAAATTGTCTTTTGTCGTCTCAGTTATACGTGCCTGTGCATCGCTGCATGCAGAGGATGTTGAGTATTGAAGGATAGGACAGAAGTTGCTGCATTCATCTATGACTGACCTATCTGAAATAGATGTTGCAATCCTGGATTAAAATCAGCTTTGCAGATTTAACTTCAAGTTTATTCCTTAGAAAATTAGCATTAAATCCTCCTATTCTTGAAATGGCAGGCTTTATCTAATATTATTTGTTTTCAGGAAATATCTTCACTATCAGCATTATTTTTCAAACACTAATAAAATCTATCAGAAACTCCTGGACCCTAAATATCCATATAAATATTGTTTCTTACTTAAAATCTTTTTTTTTTGTTGTTTTCTTTTTTTCTGCTAAGACTTTGTGCTGTCTGCAAATGCAAATCCTGCCAGTTGTATCTGGAGATACAGCCCACAGCTTTCTTGAGTAGAGAAGACTTTACCTCATGGATATGGACACTGTAGTCTGATATTGTGCATGTAGAGATTGTGCATGATTTAGGCAATGATAGCAGCCTTGTTTTAATCCCAGTGGCCGCTTTGCTTGCATTAACGTTTGTATTTAGGGATCAGTTCTACATTAATTTCAGATAATGTTAATCTGAGGAAATAGGAGACTTCAGTGATGTCATCATCCTTTAGTAAGATATATGAAAGGTTTCATTGAGAGGAGCCAAGATTTTCTAGCATGAACAAAATTTTATTATCTACATTTAAAATGTCTTTGTTATCCTGATTTTCAAACAGGAGAGAGAAAGACTGCTTAAGACCTCTTGAAAGAAGCCTTTGAAATTCTTGGTAGACTTGGAAATATGAGAAGTAAAAGAGAAATCTTAAAATGGCCTAGACAAACATAGCAAGAGCAATCTCTCAGTGTCTTCCTTTTTCTGTACAATTGCTTTTGCTAACATATTAAGTTTAAAACAGAATCACTAAAATGAATCTACATACCAACAGAATAAAATGTTTACATCTAGATGAATATTCCAAAAGATGTATTTTAAAAGCTGCTTTCTAAAGAGAAAAATAATGACTTTCATCTAAATACAGTTACAGCATGAAAATGGAGCATTAGCAGATCTCTGTACCGTCCAGATTAACAATATACTTAAAAAAAAATTAGTCCTGTTGAACTCAGCCCAGGGTTTTAAATATTATTGACTTGATTTTAAATATTACAATTTTGTTTTCTCATATTGTCTTATGTAAGTCCCAGCTACACTTTCTACTGCTATCAAACTTTTCAATTAACAGTCAGGAATCATCAGCCTCCTCTGCCACCCAGTTTTACTCTGACTTGTAAAAATGGTCCCCAGAGTTATGATGCTCTGCATACTCTAGTCCATATACTGGCAGCGTTCAAGTGCCATCTTGGCCTAATGTCAAGAACAGGAATTTAATGAAAAAAAAAAAAAAGTATTTTAAACTAATAGATTTATGCTGATTCTGTCTTTTGAAATTTCCCGATTCCTACTGATACGGTATCAAGGTTAGGTTTCTTTTTTTTTTCTTTGTGCTGGCAGATTAATATCCCTTCTCCCTGAGAAAAGAATATGGCAAATAGTGATTTTTCTTCTTCCAAGATAGACTATATTTAGCTTTAATCCATCCTTTCAGGTGGATATGGGAAACGCTTTTTTGCTAGCCCATGAAAATCTGATTTTTCACTAGTTTTGTTAGCAGTATAAATTTTGTTAACCCAGCTGTGGTCAGGAAGGCATATCAGTCAAATTGATTTAGAACATAACAAATATGAATTAAAGATCAACCTGAAATAGTGGATCCTAGGTAAACAATATGCATAATTATAATTACTTTGTAATGATTACTGGAAAAAAATCCTAATTATGAAGTACTTATCATTTTTAAATGACTGAATTTAACATGAAATTTAATTACACTCCTGTCACTTGAAGTTGAAATGACTGACATCTGTCAGTACTGGCTTCATCGTAATTGCAGTAGGGAAATCAAACAGCTGAGGCTATTACAGATAAGTGGTTAATTAGGAAAGATAAATATGTATCAAACACTGCTTGCTTTTTATGTATTTATATCTTATAAAGATAAATACATTTTAAAACATAGTTGATCTCTTGCTGTTTAAAATTAAAGCAAACACAGAACCCGTAACAGTTCAGATTTCTGCACAGTCCACTTAGAAATGGGTCCAATTACTATTGAAGTCAGTCGTGAAACATTTACTGGGTGAACCGTGAGATGAAGCTATGCCTTTTAAGGAACAGTTTCAACTGCTGCACATTTTTCCTAAGATTCCAAACATAGAACAGGCAGTAATCTTCATGCCAATATATCTTTCAGAAGGACAGTGCAAATCTTCCTGTTCCTTTTTTTAATTAAGAGACAATGACCAGCATTATGAATGTACATGTGTAATTCTTGTTATGATTAATAAAAATGTTATTTTTTCAAAGAAAGAGGGTAACCAGTATGTTATGACTTTGTAAAATATTAATATATTCCGAGTTAAAATCTTTGAAGATTAAATCCTCATTCAAGGTGAACAGCAAGGCTTTTCTTGTTCTTTTTAAATAAAACTAGAGTTGTTGCAGACCTTAAGTCCTTATCTAAATATATAGTTGTACAAACTAACAAAAAAATATATTTAGAATGTTATCTGAAAGATAACAGCTTTTCTCTGTTCTTCCCTAGAACCATATATTTTCAGGCAAAATTACTGTTATTTTAGATTAAAGAAAACAAGACAAAAGTGTCTATGACAGCCAGTTAGAGGCAACAGCATATGCCTTCTTTTTGATTCTGACTCACAAAATTACATGAGGCAGACTTGGCAAACGTTATAGACTGGAGTCAGTCCATAACAAAACCTTAGCAGCCCCTCTGCATAGCAAGAGTCTGAAGCTCAGAGGAGGCAGAGAGGCCTGGACACAAGACTAGTCCGCAGCCCTGTAAAAATCCCCCTTTGTAGAAGTGGGACTGGTAGTGCACAGAGTTTGCACTAGTCTGGCTCTCTCAGGAGGACCATCACAGAAATGTTGAGAGTGCTTATGTGACAGCAGAACCCATAGAACATCTGCTGGGATGGCAATAAGCATCTCTGGACTAAACCCAAATAAAATGAGTTCCTCTTCATTTTGTTTTAGCCTAAAAATACGTAATAGCGTATTCAGATGTTGGATACAATATCTGTTTTGCACTATGTTCTCCCACATCTCCTTTTCATCTCTCTTACTGTTTTCAATCTCTTTAAGCTGAAAGCAATCTTCTGCAAGGGCAACCATGGCTGAGCTTCAGGGAAAAGTGGGAATGCTTCTCTGCTATGTGCTGTCTCTGCTGAGAAGCATGTCCAGCCCTGCATCTGTGGTGTTAAAATGAAGAATGGTATTTTCAGCTTGTTTTCCATGCTTTCCATCAGAAGTCTGAATTGAAGTCTTGCCTTTCGTTGGAAAAAAAGAAGGTTGATGACACCAGGTCTGATGGGAACCTGGCTCCATCCTGGTATCATGACTAGTGTATGAGTGTGAATTCACATATTCACTGTGTCTCTTGCCCTTTCCTATTCTGGGTCAAATCTCACAGTTCACCACTTCTTTGACAGAGACCAGGGCTTCTATAAATACATCAGCAGCAAGAGGAAGACTAGGGAAAATGTTAGTCCACTGCTGAATGGGGAAGGTGCCTTGGTGACAGAGGAGCAGCCAATATTTTGAAAAGAAATATTATTTAATAGTTAAAATAAAACAGGACAGAATAAATGTACTTTAAATCAAACTGCCAGTACTCATCTATTCTTACAAACTGTAAGGTAAGGGGTAAGGAGACCACAGAAGGATATTCAAGTCCTGTCTGGATGTCTGGATGTCTGGATCGAACACCCTGGATTTGTTTCTCACTCTAGATTTATTAAAAAAAAAAAAAAAAAAAAAAAGCTAATCATTAATACAAAAATGTTCAAATGTTATCTCAGCATAGGTGTGCATGAGCATGGCTGTCTTGCTACAGAGCTGTGCTGCATCATCTTGGCTACAGTACTGACTTGCTATACTGAATCATATGTAATATGATTTTAAAATTAAATGAGATGCATTGGATTTGACCAATGCATTGAGTTCATTAAATAATTTTTATTGTTCTTTTAAAGAAAAAATATGGGTCTCTCTCTACTTGTTTTTCGATTATATAAATTACTGAGACTAAAGTGCTTAAGAAAACTGCATGCTGGATTTTTTTTCCAAACTGGATTACCCTTAATTCAAGTAAAGGTACTGAAGAGCAAATGTACTTCAATTACAGGATGAAGCAATTTGATACTACACCTGTATTGCAAAATCATTGTCTAATTAAGTATCACTCTAAAGCTTGCTAGACCTCCTTGGTTCCATTAAAGCCCTGTAAGTGCTTAAGCATGTGATGAATTTTAATCCTATTTTTATTCAGCAAAACATTTGTGTTTGCAATGTCCAATGCTAGCCTACAGGGGCTGTTACCATTTTTGCTCCCACAAGTCCCATCCTGAAGTGAGTAAGAAGGAATGATGAGAGACATGAAATCTGGGCATGACCTCACCGGGGATGTTTGAACATTCACTGGAACAAATAGCAAGTTCATCGTCTGGCCTTTAAATGAATACACCCTGTTCCCATTTCTCCATATAATAAATTGGGAAGACATTAGGGTAAATTAGATCAGTAGTCTGCCCTTATAACATACACATCTCCACAGATTTTAGCCCTGAGAAAAAAAAAGGAAATTTGTTTGCTACAGCAAATCATTTTTTTCATCAACTGGAATCCATTGTTAAAAATATTTTTCATTACATAGAAACCAACAGAGACTTCAAAATGAAATGAAACTACTGAAGTTTTCTGGCATTCACGGCAATGCGACTTTTGGCTAGTACTGAAAATGCCCTTTTTTGATGTCTTTTCTACTAATAGCAATCCATGTTCTGTGTCTGCATTTAATAATTCTGGGACTTGGTTTCAGAACTTTTAATTTGGAGTATATTTAATTATAGGGCTACTTTAGACTTTTCACATATTTCTTGTAAACAAAGGTTTCAACTCTTTTGAATAATATTTCAATTTCATGAGCACAGTCATTATCAGGACAATCCAACAGGGTGTGCTCGTGCACTATGAGAGCTGAAGCTGAATATAGTTAAAGGATGTTCTTTTGTACTTGAAATTACTCCTCCTTTTTAAAATAATTAACCACAGAAGCTCCTTTCTCTGTCTGTTTCACAGTGATATATAATATCTCTAGAAGAAACAAGCATCTTCCTAGCTAACCACATGGAGGAAGAGGGAATTCTGGATGAAAAGAGTGGGAGGTAAATATCCACACAGAAAGTCAGGATTTAAGAGCTGTAAGCAAGGCATCCTCTAAGCTCTTTCTGTGTTGATGAAAATATGTAGCTATGTCCTGGTGATTAACTCCACCATCATCACTATGCATGGACATGTCACTATATTTGCAGAGAAACAATCTGAAATGAATCTGTAGGGCCTGGAGGAGGCTTGTGGAAGGCTGGTCTTGTACAGATCTATCCTGTTGTGGTACTCTTGCAAAAAGCAATTCCAGCAGCAAGTAGTTCCTTATCAGGTAATTTGGATGAATAAACACCACAGTGTTGAGTAGTGCAAAGGTTGTTGTAGCCTTGATTACTTTTGCCTATGAAAACTGTATTTGCATGAGTGGGGGGTGGGTTTCCAAAGATCACAGCTAATTTTCAGCATTAGAACCAACAGAAATGGGTACAAATGTCCAAATACCAAGTTGCTAGATAGTGGCATTAGGCTCCCTTTTTCATCTGGCATTAATCTAATCTGAACAAGCTCTAAGTGGTGACTCCTTTTGTGCCTTTGTGCAGATAGGCAGGACATGGAGAACAAAGACTGATGTGTCCATGACTCAGTCCCTTGCTCCTGAGCTACTTCTGTCCCTGATGAAGCTTTAGCTAAAACTACTCTTCTGCTTGTAGGGAGCTATTTCCAAACTCCTGCTTTAATCCTCATCATCCTTAATGAAGGAGAAGAAAAAAAAAAGGCTACCCAGTTGCAAATGTCTTTTATTAGAAGAAGATAAAGGCACAGCTGAGCCTGTGATTTCAATGCCAAGTTTCGATACGCACACAGGCACATATCTCCAACTTCCAGAGCAGAACCTTTGCTGTCCCCAAGCCTATGCTTAGAATAATGCCTGAAACAGACAAGAAAAATACTTACATGTGCAATTCTAAATTCTCAGATCTCATTTATTCCTCAACAACAGAATTTTGATTTTCTTATTTTGTTTGAAATTGGTAAAACTGTATTTTTATAGCTCATTTTCCTCTGGAACCCTAACTAAACCTAAGCACAGAGCAAGTCTTACTTTATGTCCAGAGCTGCAATGTTCGCCGTTCTAGCACCATGAGTAATGTTACGGTAAGCTACCAGTTTCCAGCATGGAATATGATTTCTTTGTAACATCTACAAGTCATCTACCTAGGAAGAGGTTCTCTCTGAATAAAAAACATAAAATAGAGATCTATTCAATACAGACCAGGAATATGGCATATTTTGTTTTGACATTTCACACATCTGGACCCATTAGGCCTGAATATTTTGTTTTACAGAAAAACATGGACATACATATTTGAAAGCCAGGAAGTGTTATGTTTCCTGGGAGACACTGTAGTGTTAAGGTCACAGAACTTGGACTTTGTTTGCTACTTCAGTTGCAGTTGTCCTGTGTGAAATTATAGCTCAGTTGCGCAGAAACCTGTTATCATCAGATGTCAAGCTAATACACATTTCTTAAGTAGGGTGTCTTAGCCCATAGCAAATGCAAGGAACTTAGATGAATGGAAGTGCAGGAAATAGCTCAGAGAGCTCTTTTTGTGGAGTGCTGATATGGACAGGCAGAAAATCCTTCAAGGAAATAATTTATTCCATGCCTCAAAGCACCACCACTAGCATAAGGATACTGCTGTAGTTCTGGAATTTGTTACATGGATAAAGTTCATTACTGATTCAGTCATCAGTCATTTTTTACTGTCATTAATTTTATAGCGATACCTACTTAGTAACCTAGATGGATACTGGCTACTTTATAGTACTCTATAGCAGTACTGTTTAATAAAACCAGATTTGAGAGGAATTAGGTACCTAGATCTGAAAAAGTAATCCCAAAACCTCATCAGCTAGTAGCTGCTTGATTTGGCCTAAACATATACAGACCTGAAAAATCCCTAAAGACCAAAATTTATGTGTTTGTGCAGAAGTATTTTGTTCCGAGGTCCTGCCAATGCTCTTTTGCAATACAGCAATTAAACTATGTTTACCTCACTAGAGGTGATAATACAGAACATGTGCTCTGAGCATGTCTAGGGCATCTGGGTGAACTCAGCTCAAAAGAAAGAATGAAAGACATCAATTCATTTTCATTACAAAACAAAACCAGAAGAAGAAAAAAGGATGCGACATATTTGTCACCTCACCCTGCACTATAGAAAAATAGTTCGTACCCTCCTCTCCCATCTCCCTCCCTCTCTGAGCAATTTATAGTAACTGAAAATGATGTTCAACAGGTTAAAAATGCATTCTAGTGAAAGTTCATATGGGATTTTTGGAGATCTTGCTACCTGATGTGGTTAATTTCTGAATCCACCATCACTAAAAACAAACTCATGATATAAATATTACCATTCTGCATTAATTATCATCAAATGTCTTTAGACACTCCTTGCTATAAATGAGAACAGACATGCCTGGCATAGTAATAGCATAAATGTCTTTGTAAGAAACTCTAAATCCTGTGAGAACTGAAAGAGATTTCATCAAAATTTATTTGAAAATCCCTCATCCCATTCCTATTAGTATAATTATAAAAGCATGCTGGAATCAACAACTCTCTGTAAGTGTTCACTTGCTGGTTAGTAGAGCTTCTAATTCAGCTTGCATCTTAAAGGGCGATTTGATATATGTTGGTGTTTGCCTAGTTGAAGATATTTTTGAAAAGCAAACCTCTCAGAAATCGCTTCAGAAAAACAGTTCAAAAAAGGAAAAGGCCTAGCAAATGGCCTATAAATTTTGAAGATAGAGATCTTTTACTGCTTTAGTTCATTCAAGTCTCATTCTCAGTGATGAGGAGACCTCAATATTTTGAGCTAAGTTTTAAAAACTATAAAGGAGATGGTTTGCTAAAAAAAATACCTTCCTATACCTATATACACATTCATAAATGAAATAAAAATAAGCAAAATACAGTTTCCAAGATTTGCATCTTAAGGTTGCACTCCTATCTTTAATAACAAGAATTCAGTAAATGCTAGATTTATGCAGTCAGATGCTTAATTTCCCCAACTGACTTTTTTCTCTCTTTTTAGAATTCTATTTTAACTTTGCACAGTCTCAACAAACAGGAAAATATTGTGCAACAGTAACACTTAATCAGTCATAAGGTTTTGTAAATGGAAGCATTTTTTTTTTTTCTATAACCAAAGAGAGCTTGAATTGGCCTGTTGCTACTGTTGTCCCTGCTACCAAATAATAGATTTAACAGTTTCAGCTGTAACAGGTTGTCTTAAGGATCAGTTTATATCGTACACTGCCAACCAGTTTGACTTATGAAGCACTTGCTCTGTTCAGGAGCAGATTCTTCCCGACCCCTTCAGCTAGCAACAGGAAAAAATAAGAGCCAATTTCTAATTTCTCACTAGAAACAGCAGTGATGCAAAGGAAGGAGAAGACTTTTGCCTTCATTGGCCTGATAAATGAGAGCTCTTATTTTAGACAACTGGAACAATTTCTTCCTAGATTAATATGTTAGAAATAGCAATCATGTGCCCAAGATCAGTTCTTTCTTTAATATTTATTCAATATTGGCAGTATTTCTACTGCCAATTCAGTTTTCAGTAAAATATTCAAAAAATAGACCTGATTAAAAAAAAAAATGCTTAAAATTCATTTTCAGGCTTTTTTTTTTAAAAAAAAAATGTGTCTTGAAGCTGAAAATCGAAGCAAAATACTGTACCTACTACAGAAAAATTAAAGAGGGGGCTTTATGTGCGCAATGAAGGTCAAATAATACTGAATTGATAAGGGAAATGAAGTCTGCAGAGGATTTGGCAAACATACAGGAAATATCTGTGCTTCTGTAAGGTCATTCAAAATATATCAAAGGGCAACTACTATTTTCTGAGAGAGACAAGCAGTGTAAATCGGTAATAATTTTCAATTAAGAACCTCAATCTTACTAATCAGTAAGACTCTGGAAGCCATAAACATATCTTTTATCTAATTATAGTAAATATGATTAGATCCTTTTCTGTGAACACTGCAGAAGTTTGCATCTGCATGCATTATAAAGGAAAGCTCTACTTAAAAATAAGATAAACTGAAAAACTTTTTAATTTCAATTTCCTTTTGCAAAGGCTTGTTGCCAAAAAACTCTTCTCATGCTTGCTCAGTCGTTGGTGGGCAATTTATTTCAGACTCTTCCATCTTCCATCAGGAATCTTCATGCCAGCTGTTTCTCTAGTTAGTTTTAATTCTCCCCCATAGCTGTGAAAGAAATGACAGAAAGAAATGCTTCTTTCCAGTTCTAACCAAAGCCCCATGTACTTCTCTGGGGCACAGAGGATTCCACATATTCAGGATGATCAAATATGTTGAAAGGGGCAGATGTGTGGCAGTGCATCTGCCCCATTGTAATTGCTTCACTGTGACACATATGAGTTTGCATAATTAGCAAAAAAGAGAGGCAGATTGCGGGATTAATATCTTATTTTGCACTTTTCCAAAACCTAGGACTCAGAACGCATAAGCACCGTGTGTTACTGCTATTGTCCTCATTAGTATCTCTGCCCACAATGCTAAAGAGTTTGAGGATGTGGCTGGTAGCTGGCCTTACAAGTGGCCGGATCCAGGTTTTCTATTCATGTTAGAGATATAACTGGATTACTGGGGTCTTTATTTGTGATGATGAACACAGAAATGGCATGGTACCTGTTTCATAGCATACTCAAAAGTCTCCCCCATCAGATATGGATTATTTCTTCACCAGCTGCCTTTGAGAAAGAAACAGTATTAATGTTTTGGTGAGGAGCATCATCTTGTCCTGCTTGTCACAGTCATGTGGCACGGCTGTAAGGCCAGTTGGGGTAGATACTGTCTCTCAGACTTGGCTGGTGTCACTGAATGTTCACAAAAGTACACAAACACACCAAGGGCTACAAGCTCAGCAGGCCCCTCTGCACCTGGAAAACCAGGCTTGGCTCTCCTTGTAGAGACTCCTGCAGAGTCTTTTGACATAAGCCTTGGCCTCCAGAAACACCTACTCATGTCATAGCATACACCAGGGTATTGCACTGAGAATCATCTACTTTGTGCTATAAAAACACTATCTTGACAAGTTGCAGCACATCCCTTGTATTACATGAATAAAACTCATGTGTATAAATAGCTATATCTTAAGGCAAAGGAGCACCAAATGAGATCCAGTGTACGTCCAAAGCCAAGTCCTTTGGAGAGTGACATGGCCACTTTACTCAAGAAGGGTCAGTCATTCACGTCACAATATTATGTTCAGTAATCGCTTATTAGAGTGTGTTTATTTAGCATCATGGATATAACCATAATGTTTTGCACCCTGTCTCTTCTCTTGCCCTTAGATGCATGAGGGCAGAGCATGGTCCTCCTATCTTAACACTGTGTGAGAAATTCCTTTTCAGTGGCCGGTATAAATATTCAGGAGGAGGAGGTAAAATATTGACTGCTCCTAGCAAAGAGCTACAGAAACTTACTGCTCTGCAGTGAAAGAGCATTTAAAGTGCGTATATGGTGCCTAACCTACATTTCATGAGACAAAAACAAAAAGCACAATTTAGATTGTTCCTCATTTGGTAGACGGGCAAAACTTCTCAATTCACGAGTAAAAAAGTATGTCTGAGCAATGCACAAAAGTGGTCCTAACCAGCTGATTAGATTCACTCTGCCATTATCCAGTTTTGAAGTTCAGGCTCAACATTTATTTTCTACCTTCCCAGGTGCTGTGAACCTGCATTTGCTGTGGCAGAGAGAACACCTGTGGTTTTGAGTTCAGGCTCAATGCAAGCACAAACCTCTAATCACATTAAATCCTGCCTCTCTCTCTCAGACATCAACCATTCTGAAGCCCTCCTTTTGGTTGGCAGCATTGCTGTGCCCACAGTCTCACTGATAACAATGCTAAAGCCCATTTATATGCACAACTGGACACATGAAAAAACAGATTGGGTCTAATAGTCTAAATATGAGTGCTCCAGTCATTTTACATTATTAGCTCTTAGATTCCCATCCATTTTTTACAGCAACCTTTCCTGTGTTGAAATCTCAACTCCTTACAGCACCTACATTCCACATGGGGAAACCCCTGTGAGTCCATATGGGGAGGCAGAGAGAGCCTTTTTTTCTCCAGTAGGCAGAGGCCTATGTTGTGAGGCTGTGAATCTTTACTATGAAAGAGGACCAATTAGGTAGGGATGTCAAAGACTAAAATTATTTAATGATGTAAAGCATTCAGAAGAATGTGATATGAGACCAGACAAACCATTTGTGGAAAGAGCGCATTTTGATGATAAGGAAAAAAAAGACATAGGATGATGTAAGTCCAATTTGAAAGTAGCTCTTTCAAAGAAATGGGGAAAGGATAATTATACAAAAATAAATAAATAAATAAATAAATAAATAAATAAATAAA
>VZSV01000044.1:37157-55509 GCA_013398735.1 Nothocercus julius | reverse complement strand
ATCAGTGTCTATAAGTACCTCAAGGGAGGCAGTGAGGAGGATGGCACCAGCCTCTTTTCAGTGGTGACCAGCGATAGGACAAGAGGAAACAGCCACAAATGAAACACCAAAAGTTCCACAGGAACTTAAGGAAGAATTTCTTGCCAGTGAGGGTGACAGAGCCCTGGAACAGGTTGCACAGAGAGGCTGCAGAATTTTCTTCTCTGGAGATCTTCAAAACCTGCTGGGATGCAGTTCTGTGCCACGTGTTCTAGGGGACCCTGCGTGTGCAGAGGGATTGGACTAGATGATCTGTAGAGTTCCCTTCCAACCTTAAGGATTCTATGATTCTATGACACCACTCGCCACAGACCTCCAACAAGACTTGGCTCCATTTATTGCCACCCTTTGAGCTCTGCCATCCAGCCAGTTGTCTGCAGAGACAACTGCAGAGTTTTTCCATTGCTCTGGAACTCAAAGATTCCAGTCAGAATTAGGTTCTGTATCTTTCTGTAGGATACACCTATTGCAGTCTTCAATTCAATATGCTTTGAGGAATCAGAGTATATCAAACTTCTGAAAACCACGCTTATGCGGCAGTTTGCTTAGGCTCTATTCTTTGGAGATGAAAATCTGTGATGTTATTTTGGAGTAACCAACAGTAATCAAAAGTAAAGACTAGGACCAGTTGTCGTGGAGTATTATTAGAGAAATGACTCAGAGAGAACTTTTTTTTCCCATGTTTTAGAAACCTTAGAGTTTTCATTGTAATTATTGTATTCAGTAGCAAGAATATAGAAATATGGTATATAATGAATGCTACAGGGAATTACTGTTAAATTTCTCTGGCCATAAACAAATTCTTAATGGGTAGATAGACAGATAGACAGACATAGATGTTTCTATGGGCTGCCAGTATGAAGTTTAGCCAGCAAATTTTTGTATGGAATTTGTAAATGTTTAGGACATAAGTACTATAAGGGTATTTCTTCAGGCAATTTCTAAGTGAGTACAACCATGGTAACATAAAATCATTTGCAAAGAAAAAACATCTTAAGAGAGCTAGCAAAAGAATTATTGAACCAGTCTGTTTTGATGACATCAGGAAGGCTGAGAGAGCTGGGCCTGTTCAGCCTGGAGAAGAGAAGGCTGAGAGGAGACCTGATCAGTGTCTATCAGTACCTCAAGGGAGGCAGTGAGGAGGATGGGGCAGCCTCTTCTCAGTGGTGGCCAATGATAGGACTAGAGGAAACGGCCACAAACTGAAACACCAAAAGTTCCACAGGAACTTTAGGAAAAATTTCTTGCCAGTGAGGGTGCCAGAGCCCTGGCACAGGCTGCCCAGGGAGGTTGTGGAGTCTCCTTCTCTGGAGATCTTCCAAACCCGCTTGGACGCAGTCCTGAGCCACATGCTGTAGGTGACCCTGCGTGTGCAGGGGGGTTGGACTAGATGATCTCTAGAGGTCCCTTCCAACCTTAAGCATTCTATGATTCTATGATTCTATGATTCTATGAAACACCATTTCTTAGAAGGCAGCTGTTTGTAGGTACACCAGCTTCATCACTGCCTAGTATCGCAGGCTGTCAGTCACCTGTGTGCAATTCACAGAGCCCAAAGTTAGGAACTGGAAGTAATGTTCTCAATTTGATAATATTTTACAGTTGTTTATGTCCAAAGACATAAACAACTATTCAAGTTGCAAGACAGAAGAGAACAGGCCCAAACTCTGTATTATAAACAAAAAATCTAACACATTGGATTCACTTTTACATTCCTGTAACTTCACTGTAGCCTTGGGGCTTGTGTTTCCTGTTAAAGTAGAAATGGGCTCCATATGTGTGATAGATAGTACACATATAAGAATTTGACAACAGAAATGTACTTACTTGAAGTATAGTATTGTCATAACAACTTGGAATATTATATATATTGGAATATTGTGCATATTAATCTAACAGAGATAATACTGAATGTATAAATACATATTGTATGTCATAGCTTTAGAGGCTATATATTTTCAGCATCTCATCAGAAAAGAAGTTTAGCAACTTCAGTGATATAATAAAAAATTGATCCATATTTTTTTTTCTATACAACATATGCCAAAAATTTTTATACATTAAATGAACTTTTGTTTGCTTCAGTTAGCTTTCATTGTTAAGAAATTATTTTCCCATTGCCATATTTCTATTTTTTTATTCACTTCCTTAGAGTTATCATGAAGAAAAATGTATAATTTATTTTAAAATCAGACCTGAATTTTACATTCTGATATAATAAAAGAGAATTTTACAGCACTTAAGATTCAGTAATATTCAGCTATACTTTGATGGCCAGCCATCAAGCTGGCCCCTCAAACTGTCACTGATATATAATAATGAACAGTTCCCATGGTGATTTTCACTGGAATCATGTATAATGTCTATTTTCAAAGAGAAAACATTAAATATTTGCCAAGAGAGACTGCGTAACCAATTTTCTAAATGAGCAGAGTTCTGTAAAGAAATTAGTATAATTTGACTATGCTTTCTATTCAAGAGTACAATTCTACTGTATTGAATTAAACAAGACATTATTTTAATGGGTGATAAACGTGTTAAAATATGTAGCAACAAAAAGGATCAGGAGATGATGGTGGTCAGTAGATTGGATATGACTTTATAGTGATATATTCATAGAAGATAAACATTTATAGCTATTTTCTCATACAGCATTTTGTATTTCTATAAATGGTTTAATTTTCAAACTTTCCTCAAACCCTAACATAATTTTTAGTAAAATTTGCAAGTATTTTGTCACTAATTTTTATTAGATTGTGATTTTAATCACAGGGGAAAACTGGGGCCTTTTGATTCAGCTGTGTAAAAAAACCCATAGTTTCCCTGAAATGAGTGTTAAGTTACATCATCTGACATTCTGAACCATTGTATTCATTCTAAGCATTGATAAGTTGCTGGGATTTCAGGCAATGAAGAAAATTGAGTGTCAAGTAGAGATAGCAATGGTAAACAGGAGATAATGGACAAGCATTTGAAGGTGAGGAAGGATCTTCCTTGGTACATGGTTCTACAGCCAAGAGCAAGAAGAAAAAAAACAAAAATAGTTTGACAACAAACAAACAAACAAAAATAAAATGGGGGGAACCATCAATACATATCCTTTTACCTCATGCTTCTAAAACTTATTTGGTAAATAATAAATTTACAAAGTATACTCTGAGAATTTCTTGAAGTTACAAGGCATATTTTATTACTTAACAGAGACTTTTCTCATGTAGTGCCTATGGTTAAAATCCCAGGGGTAAAACACCTACCAAGGTCAAGATTTCACCTTATATTCCTAGGATTTAAAATGGTCATCTGCAGAGCTGGTGGAAAACCTAATTCTATAACCCTTAGGTGACACAGTATGTAAAAATATCTATGACAATTATATCTCAGATGAAAAAGTGCCCTGCAGACCTGACATATTACATTCCATGAGAGAGTAGTGAGTAAAGTCTTACTTTTCTCTAACATGGTCCTTCAGATGAAAAAGTACTGATAGATTACTACCCATGCAGCCTCCAATCTGGCACTCAAGGAAGGCAGCTGCAAAATCCGCAAAGAGCTCATTTCCAGCAAATACCCCACAGAGAGGCCAAAACTGATTATAGCTGGCAGATACTAATGCACTTCAGCGTGAAAGAAGTTGTACTGGTTTAAGATTAAGCCCAAATGTATGTCCATGGAACAGTCATGATACGTTTAAAAATCTATAACCATTTGAACTAGGTATTGAAGGATTTTTAAACCTTTATGGAAAGAATACAAAATGCCAAACAGATGGAAACGCGAGTCCTTTGTTGTTCACAATGCACTTTTAGCATAAATTTCATCAATTTCACAGAGATATTTGCAGAATTTCCCAGACTTTTACTTTTAGTTGAGATGGTCCAGTTTACCCAAGGATCTCATGAATTTTGTGCTGTGTTATGAGAAGCATGGGTAACTTTCCTTATTTCCCCTTTCAAGCACAGCTTGACCACAATTCAAGATATTATTCTATCATTAAAAATAGTAGTATCATTAGTTTTTTTTTTTTTTTCTTAATTAGGATGCTTAAAAGAAGACAATTCCAAACTAATATTAGGAATATCCTTTACTTCCAGCAAATTCCACTGAATTTAGTAAGAACAACAGGAAACATTTGATTATTAATAGTTGACCAAAACTGAGAGCAAAATAAAATGTGTAATTCGGTTATTAAATGTAAAAAAATAATTTTCTTCAGCAAACATTGTTATCCTTACCAACATAGGTAAGCCTAAGAAAACAGAACATCTATGCATATCACACCATTACTGAAAGCTGTAGATTCTCACCAATTTTCATGATCAAATTTCACATTCTATGAGCTTTTAATGTATTTTACTCTAGACTGTTAATGATGCCACAGTGGTTTTCATTGTCTAGATGCTGAATACAGTGCTAAGGATATCCAGCAGGTTAAAATACTTATCCTTGGTAAACTGAAGTGTCATATGGTGGTCCTGAATGCTAAGGTAAGTAAAGGTTCTTAGCAACATAAAGATATCCTAAAAGTGGAATAAATTGTTTGACATTTTTTTTTTCCATTTATATTTCAGCTTCTGTAAGATACCTGAGGGATTTCCAACTAATAATAATAAAAATCTTTTAGTGAAGTGATTATGAAATAGATATTTGAATAAAAAAACAAACCCAAAACTAAATTATCACTAAAGCTCTTCTGGTTCAAGACTGTATAGTGCAGGAGAACACCAGTGTATGCTATTACTATTGAAACATTGTGACATGCTATTGGTAGAATCCAGATTTTATTTGCTTATATCTTATTGTGTATCTTAGTAATGTAACAACCAGCCTACTTTTTGAGACAGAAAGTTTATTCACAGTTTATTCATAAGTGTGCTATAGCACTTTTCCCTAAGATCAAAGAGAAGCCCTGTTATATAGTATTCAGAAGTATAGGCAGAGCTAGAAATAAGGAGCTGGGGTGCAATTAACATTTAAACTATGGCATCACAGGGCTCAATGTGAATTGATTTATCCTACTTCTGTGGTGACCCATGCAGCTATGCTGTGCTGCTAAAGGGAAACAGGCAAACACAGTTTCGCATGGCTGACAGATGAAGGCACTCAAAATAGGGAAGAGTGGAGTAATACCCTTATCTCAGACTTGTGAGAAATGAGTGCTTTCCAGTAATTTTTTTGAAAGAACTATACTCATCTCCTTTCCTTTTCTTTTCTTTTCTTTTCTTTTCTTTTCTTTTCTTTTCTTTTCTTTTCTTTTCTTTTCTTTTCTTTTCTTTTCTTTTCTTTCCTTTCCTTTCCTTTCCTTTCCTTTCCTTTTCTTTTCTTTTCTTTTCTTTTCTTTTCTTTTCTTTTCTTTTCTTTTCTTTTCTTTTCTTTTCTTTTCTTTTCTTTTCTTTTCTTTTCTTTTNCTTTTCTTTTCTTTTCTTTTCTTTTCTTTTCTTTTCTTTTCTTTTCTTTTCTTTTCTTTTCTTTTCTTTTCTTTTCTTTTCTTTTCTTTTCTTTTTTTCTTTTCTTCCCTCACCATGGAGGACAAAACTCAAGACAAGGAAATAATAGTAACAGCATGTGTATTGTAGAACTTATTCTCATCACCTACTTTTGTTACAGAAATCTCTAGGAATAATCACTTCTGCAGAAAAGGTGAATTACCCAGAGGAACTCACAGATACAATAACATCTCTTTCCTCCAGAGGTTATGAAGAATTCCATTTCTTATTCCAACTTACTGTCTCTGTTTTTATCGCACTTCATATTTGAAAACTAGAGTGAAAAAGTCCCTTGATTCCCACTTCCCCCTCCTCCAAGCACTATGTCCAAACTCGTGTCTGCAAGGATTCTCTTTGTCTCTTGCAGTTTCTCCCCTTTCATCTCTGATTCTTTGATGTACTCTGAAGTCAATCTGTTTTTAAATATTGCTGTATCCCAGCCCAAACTTCTGTACCACGACTTTTATCAGTCCATTTTATCAGTTTTGCTATTTCTCGCTTGTAGGCCAGTTACTCTTCTTTCGGCTTTTATTTAATGACAGAAGTACTGTATGGGAGCATGTATTAGAGGCATGGATGGTAGTTATGCTTAAGCACAGCATAAGAAAATATAGCCCACACATAACATTACAGTTCTGACCTGGCCACTCAGCATCAAAGCTTGTAGATATATACACTTTCAATTAGTCCTAGAAACAGAGAAGTGGCTGAGGAGAGATTTGTTCTGGTCCTGGTCTTCAGAGAATACAGACAAAACTACTGTGTTCCTAAGAGCCTTATCTGAATGCAAAAGTTTTCTATTAGATATTTAGTCCCATAAATGAGGATTTGCATGAGAACCTAAGTTTTAATTTAATATTAACATGATGAACTGAATTAGTGACTAATGCATATTACCTTTGTCAGTTTTGAGTAAGCTTAAATATTTCCAGTCTTCTTATGTTTGAAGAGAAAAAAATGTTTTTTTGTAAGAGTTCTGTATTGGAAATTTCCTTGTTTGGTTGTTTCAACGCATTATATATATGTAATTTGAACTAGTTTACAGCATGTACACAAAATATGCCAGACCATTTAAGGGCAATCCTTTAAAAGTCGGCCAAAATGGGGTTAGCTAGCGGGTAGCGGTTTTTGAAATCGTGCATTTTTTTACCTGTCCAAAAAACCACAAGGTTTACTCCAGTTTGTTGAATCTTAAACTACTTCCATCACAAGCCTGGATTCTTTCCACTCTATGTGCACTCTGGCATGGGACCTGGGAATCCTGTGTCTTTCAGATAACAAGCTCTTCCTGCAGCCAGCTTTGCAATCCATGGATAAATGCACCCTTTTAAAAGGCTTATGAGCTGAAGTTTCTTTTGTCATTGTTTTAAACCCTCAAAGTGTTGTTAGAAACATTTCTTTTATTTGTAACTCCATTTTATTTTGCTTTAATTCTACTAAACTAGTAGTGTAACATAATCATCAAACTTGAGCTAGGCAGCACAGAGTAAAACTTACAAAATCTAAATTTGGATCAGGTTACTCAAAAAAGCTTTTAAAATCTCATGCAAAGCTGGAACCAGCCCTGAGCAAGCCTGGGCAGATGGTAGCTATTTACTGAAACCAGCCATATTCTAGAACTGAGTGGGAAAATTTAAATACAGAACAGTTTAAAAAAAAAAAAAAAAAAAAACAGGAATGTATCCATTACAGTGAAAGACATCCATTTGGAACTAGGTTGGTCAAGTGGGACACTGTAGTGGGAAGTTAGACATCTAGCGTAAAATCTTCCTATTGGGATTATAAGTAAGATTTAACCCTTTCATTTCCATATTCCGTATGAATAATTGACTTTAGTAGCTATCAACCATGGTTAGAGAATTCTTAGTGTTGCTCCCTTCTTCTTTCTTCCAGTCTTTGCCAAGGTCTCCTCCTCTGTCCTGTCGTGCTGTACCACATTTTGCTCCCCAGACTTCCTGGTTAATTGTTCCTTGCCGCAACGCCCTGCCCCATCCCTGGGACTGTTCTGGTGTTTGCAAATCCCAAGCTGCACTTCCTCTCAGTGCTGCCTCTTCTCCTTCTCTGACCTCCGTAGCAGTTGTGCCTCCCCAGGCTATGCTGTGGGCCACCAGTGCCACCCCTTTGTGACCCTGCCTGAGCTTTGCTCCTTGTCTTCCATTCCATACACTGTGTGTCCTTAGTAGAGTATGACCCACAGTTTGGCAAGCACAACTCTGACCAGCACATCAAGAGTCTGTCTGTCTATCTCCCTCTGTGTCTCTTGTTGCTTTCTCTCAGCAAAAAACAAGAAATGTCACCGGAAGTGAAAACAAATGCCAAAGCCATTTGAGAAGATTTATTTCAGGAGGAAGATGATAGCAGTGAACTCCATGGGAATTCAGTGTTAAGTTCAATTGACAATGAAATGAAGGAATGTCACACCTAACTCAAGCAAGCAATAACATGAATCTCTGCAAAGCTAAAGCTTCCGCTTTTTCAACAGCATTCTTCGTGAACTTTCTGCTTTGTTCAGGTGGATTTCTAGACTAATTCTGCTAAGCAAAAGCAAAGTTTGCCCTTAATAGCATAAAAAAAAAAAAAAAAAAAAAAAAAAAAAAAAGTAAATATGAGGTTACTTTGAGTCAGCAAGCCAAGACAGTTTGGTATTTTTTTTTATTGCCCCCAGCATGAAAGCAAGGTAGATCAAATTTGTCTGTTCTGACAGGGATGAAATTAAGGAACTGAGGACTTTTAAAAATGGGAGTGAATTCTCACATGATGTATGTGTGTGGTCTCTGTCTTGTGATACCAGAATGCTATGAGAAGTAACATTTTACCTATGTAGATCTGTGCCTGGAATAAAAACAATTATATGCTGTGCCAGTAACTATAGTTATGAAGCTCAAGAGGGGAAGAAGAAACAATTAGAGGATTCATCTGTCTTGTCCTCTTAATTTACTTATTAATTATCTCAACTAAAAGTTCTTACATTTACACACTTGTGTATACTTGAAGTTGGGTATTCTTATATAAAAGCATACTTGTATGTATATTCTTACATAATTAAAAAAGAAAACCAAGCAGATGGAAATCATTGAGAGGTATAGATGCTTCTTTTCTTGGTCATTTTGAAGGTTTTTATTATGTAAGTAAGTACTCTTCCAGCAGCATAAAAAAAAAGACATAAGAACCTTAAAATTACTTAGTGTAAAAGGATAAGTCTGTGAGACCTCTTGAGCTTGCTTCTGGTCACTGTTTGACAGTCTCTCAGGCATCTGAAGCTTGGCCTATTAATCCTCCTGTCACACAAAACAAAGCTACATTATCTTTCTCCCCCCCCGTTTTTTGATACTGCATGCCAAGTGGAAGGAAGTAATTTCACCACATTGAGAAACAGGAATAGGTTATTCTTTATAGTCAGAAATTCACATCTAACAAGAAAGGAATAACCATTTAAAAAGTGTAAAAAGTGTCTATAAATAAAAAGAAAGACTTAAACTTTCTAAAACAGGACTGATATGTTAGGAGAGATCTTATTTTAGGGAATCTTTTAGGAATCTCTCCCATTCTTCCTGAAAGTCTTTACTGGAGAAAAATCCCTGCTCAGTTTTATTTTTATGACACAAGTACTGGAGGGAAAATATCTGAAAGCGATGCAACCTCCTAGTCTATTTGAAGCTTTAGCTGACCATTCTTCTTATATAATGTCCTATTGCTCTTAGAAAGGAATTAAATGCTGCTGGCATTGTGAAGATTTATAAGAAAATGTAGTAATCACTGTGGATAATCACGCTGCTCATGCAGCCTTGAGCATTCCAAGTTGCTTGCTCACCAATATTTTATTTTCTCATCCACTGTTATTCATCATTATTTTGTGTCCTTTAGACTTCAGTTTTTGTTGCTCTTTACAGCACATTATTTTCTGCAGACTTTATGTTCTTGCCCCACTGTCACCATATTATTTTGGTTTACTTATTAAATGCAACTCTTTCTTTATGATATTTATTAGTCATCTGTGGCAACCATGACTATTTTTGTGTTTTTGTTATTTTCCGTCTCATGCACGTTTAATTACCATAACAGCAAGGGTATCTTTTAAATATTTTTAGGAGACTCATAGCACACTTGGCTTATATTAGACAGTTGTTTACAAATCATTATGGGAATGGCGCCTGGAGAAGCATTCTCCTCATAGCACAATTATTTGATTTTTGCTTGGGGCTTAGAGTAAAGGATTTTTTTTTTTCTGAGTTAGGCCATTTTTACCCTTCTTTGCACTGAAGTGAATTTCACTGTAAAGGAAGAGAGCTAGTGGTAGATCTAGAGGCCCATTAGCACTCTTAAAGAAGATCTGAAGGGGATCACAAAGAGCACAAGAGTCTTTGGCACCTCTCTCCATACCAACAAGCTGGTGTGCCTTTTAGGAACAACCGTGGAATATTTACCCAAACAAACCTGGTGCTGAAAAAATGAAAGCAGCTCAAAAGTCTCTCTCCCTCTCTCATCTAGTCACAATAGGGTTTTATTTGATTATTATTTCTACACTGTCTTGAAAAATAAATGGCTTTTTTTGCCCTAACCACCACTATGTACCTAGGGTTACATGCCCATATCTAACAAGAAGGAAATCTTTGCACAAATGTGGCATTGGTGAGAAAAAGAGGAGAGGAAAAAGCCTTGGAAGAGCCAGTTAAAATCTTCATACTTTCACTCTGTCTGCCTCTTTTCTTTTTATAAGGCAATATATGCTTTTTATAATAGTGGGTGAAAAAAATAATTCTGTCCTAATTTAAGTATGATTTTATTCCTAATTTAAATATGATTTTATTCTTGTTTTATCCTATTTGCTGGTAGTAGTTGTAATGTATTCCCGGGAAAGCCCCACAAGTTTTCCTTGACCTGAAATCTGGGCCACCATGAAGACCAGGCTCCACAAATGCACACCACCCTATGAGCAATCTAAATAAAATGTTATCTCTTGCAGCAGATAAAGATAATGGTGAGAAGCTGCTAAGCAACACTTTCCCCCCAGAATGATGACCCCTTGAGCATGTGGCATTTTGTGCTAGACCAGAAAGGATAGATAGTGTCTCTGCTCAAGGACAAGTGCTACCATGCAGCCCCATGGTCATGAGAGGCACTTTTCTTGTGCACAGTCGGCACTGAGGGCGATTCTTGAAGTAGAAACACCAAGAGAACCTCTCAACCGGCCATGAGGGTGCTGCTACAAACAAACCTATCAAATTCCTACCGGTTCCCAGATCAGGGCCACTCTTTAACAGCAGTGTAGGCATAGCCAGTGAGACCAGTTTTGTTCCCAGCAGGAAGCAGCAATTGTCTGAAACAAGCATTTCACAATCTGACCCTCTCTTACCGTGCACCTGCACGCGCTGGCTGCCTGTAACAAGCTGCTATTATTCTCCCTATAATTCTATGCTACCTTTCAATTTCCTTTCTGCTTTCTAAGCAGTCCAACATTATGTGTTCAAGCCTGGTTCTAACCATTGTATCTCCAGATAAAGACTTGTGTAAGAGAACAGTTGCTGAGTTATAACTACAGACCACCACTGATACCTTTTTGAAAAGTTGTTAATCATGAATGTAGAAGGTTATTTTAGAAAGAAGAGATTTGCTGATGCAAACAGTATGAAAGCCCAATATGAGTGCCATGTGAACAGCAGCAAACTCTAAGTAATTGAATACAATATTCAGGGTTGATGTAGCTATTTATAGATTTTAGATCCATTTAAATTCAATGAGAAATGCAGATTGAGAGAGGCAGAGAATTCCAAAGTTGTCATTTAGGACTGAGATTAAATGACAGAGAAATTGCATGTGCGTGATAAAGCCACATGTGGGCCTAATTTGTGTCAATATGATGCAGATCAGTAACTGTTTAAATGCAGCTAGGAAAATATAAAATGTTATCACAGTGTTAAATATTATTATTACCAAAATGTATGAGGACCTGAACAACACATGGAAACAGAATTTCACAAAACAAAGTGGAAAAATACACTCTTTTGGAAAGTTTTAAAAGCATATTCGCTAGCATATTTTTCTAATAATTTTATTCATTTAGATGATCACCAACAAGTGGTTAGAGCTTCCGTCATACAGCCATCATTCCAATTCAAGTCTCATGCACTAACACTGATCAGATCTTATCCTTTGCTTCCTATTCATACATATGTCTTTAGGTTAATACAGGGAGTAAAATGTAGTGTAAAATGCAAGATATGCTGTTTTCCTGACCTAAAACAGAGGGGGAAGATGTTTTGATAAAGTATTGAACTGTGTGTTTTTTTTCTAAAATTGCTGGACGGAGTGCAAGTGCCCTAGACTCAGAGTTGTGGATTAAAGTAGCATTTCTGAAAAGTGACAAGGAAATTTTAACCCTGAGTCTTCATCTCCTTAAAGATAGCAGAGTTGTAGATAAATAATGCAGAACAGCAGCTGTCTAAGAAAATGGAGCATTCCTGAGAACAGGTAGAAATCACACACAATGCCTGGTCTCTGGCATGTGCTTCCAGAATTGATTGCCAATACAGGAAGTCTGTAACCTACACAAACAAAGTTGACTTGACTTGCTCCCTTTAAAAGGAGTTTCTTCAGGGTGCTTCTTAAAGGATATCTTTATAAAATTGTCTGTTGTCTTTTTAAAACAACAAATTCTGACCAGATAAAATGAAAGTCTTAAGTTTTCATAGAGCTGCATCAACCTATAGGACAGTCTGAGATTGTTTATCTGACGAAGAATATTTGAGGCCAAAATTCTACTGCATTTGGGGGTGTAACTCTTATTTTATTTTATTTTTTGAGGCGGTGAAGACTATTAATTCCAATTGAAGAAGGAATGAAGAAATTCTCCAGCTAAGTAATACACAAAAAACTCCACTGATCTTCAGTGAACTTAGCCGCTAATGATTTGTCTGTTCCAAGCAACACTGCTATTTATATGTAGTTATGTGTAAGGTGCACAGAATTTCTCATCAAATTTTCCACCTTAAACTCAAAAGACTTTATAATAAGTAACATTTTTATAGTTTGTGAGTTGAACAAATTAAGCAAGGACCCTCATGGAGAAAGCAGCATTGAACTCAGCATCCCAAATCTATGTCTAAACTACCTGATATCTCTTCTCTCAGATGATTGTTGGGTGAAAATCAAAATGCTCCAAAACATCTCATAATAGCCACACAGAATCTAGATTTCCAGTTTCTTTGTTGCCCACAGCCAAATACTGATCCGTTTGATCACTGTAAAGTAGGATAATATTGGGTAGAACACCAACTGGTCCAAAGAATTTCAGTAGATTTTAGATCCTGTCCTAAAATTGTGTGAAAGTCACTGAATCTAAATGAAATCAAACCATATGGCTCAGACACCATATTAAGCAATGGTCATGATACAGAAGTATTTTTTTCTTTCCTTCTTTAGATACGACAGTGTTCTGGGAGATTTCAGAATTTGCTGGAATAATACTCCCTTTTCTCCATCAATTTCATTTATATTTCTGTTGTTTCTCTGAGCCAAAACACACAGTCTGACTTCCTCTCATTATTCTTATTAGGACAATATAAAAGTTAAAGCATTTTTCAAAATGATACCCATTGGACATAATTCATTTTTACAAACAGCAAAAGAGGGATCAGTCTGGGTGCAAGAGTATAGTCCTTAGAACACAGTCCTTAGAACACTACCAGAATATACAGCGGTTGTCAATTAACTACTTGCTTTATAGCCAAGCAGCCTTCTTTCAGATTATGACTAATAAAAAGACTCAAATTACTAATAAGCTCTAAATCTACAACGAGGACTGTTGGGACCTATCATGTCAGTCAAGAGATTAATGTGACACAAAGTTGTTTTGATGATACCTTTCTAGATAGTGCTCTGTTCAGCAGAGTGATCAATATTTCCTCTTGACTAAGTTTTTTTTTTTTTTTAAAACCTGAGTTCAATTTTCTAAATAAGTAGATGTCTTCAGACACAGGCATCTGTCAAGTTTTTCAAAAGCTTCCTGATACTTGTGCGCATCTCTTGAGTGTCTTGCCCCACGCTGGTTGTGATTTTTTCAATATGGCAGTAGGTAACTACTGAAAGAGTCTGTTATGAGTTAAATAAGGTACATTTACTAAAGTACTTCTTTGTGCTATTTATCATTACACTATTTATTACGGCTTTAAGCAGGGAAAACATATGAGAAGGAGGAGTGCGAAAGGACATTCAGAACGCCTAACATTTAGCCTCCAGAAGTTAATCTACCCACACTTCCTCTGTAACAAAGAGAGGGAAAAGAACAGTGAGAGGCTTTTCAGAACATAGCTCAGTCATGGAGTTGAAATTCAGGTCTGACTCATCCTCTGAAGTACTGTGACTTACTACAATAATCACAGAAGGAATATTTAGCTCAAGTCTCTGAACCCAGTCAACAGGTGAAGTTACATATTGAATTAAACTCTGAAAAAGCAAAAACACCTACTTAATTCTGCTGAGCTTGGGCAGTTCAGACCCAGTATCACTTACTAGGGAAAAGGCCCAAGTGTGCCTTTATAAGCACCTTTGAGCATCCTTACCTGTCAGATCCTGAGACAGCATTCACTATTTAAGAGCAAAATGTCTGCATGTTCTACATAGGTTAACTATGGGTAGAATTAGTCACACTGGTTGACAGTGTTAATTGAAATTCAGCCTCTTTCATTTTCAGTGAGGTATGCATTGACTTTGCTTTTACATGCTTAAATTATTCATGGAAGAACTTATGCAAATGAATTTCAGCCTTTTGGTTGTTTATGAAATGGCCACTGTGTCAGTATGTAGCTTGTTATTCATTGCTTGAATAGCTTTTGTTACTTCTCTTTTCAGAATGACCACTGCAATTTTTTCAAGCAGGAGAATAATGCCAAATTCAGTGCATTTCTAAACATCACTCTGAGGTGGAAAAAAAATCTGATTTTCACTGACAGGATATAGTAAAATGCCTTTACACTAAATAACCGGTAAAATTCTGGTGGCAATGCAAGCACATCGCTTTGAACTTACTGACCAGATCTTAGATTAGACATATTTGATAAAATGTGGACTGAGAAGCCAGAAGTCTGTTTTTAGTCATATACCAGAGGAATTTATAAAAAAGCATAAAAAGAATGAAAAGTGGATCCCATTAACAAAGCAGGAACACAAAAAGCATTCAGCTATAAATAAAACCAACCTGAACTTCAGAACAAGTGCTGATTTTAGAAGAGAAGCCAGGAAAAAAAAAAAAAAAAAAAAAAAGGAGTTCAAAAGGAGTTCATATAAGTGATGGGATGCTACCACGGCTGATTCATATTCCAAATTCAGGCTGTTATCAAAGCTTACCTTAATCCATACAGTCTGTCTTGTTCATTTTAAAGGGCTTATTCATATGCCTGAGAAGCTTTCCTAGATTTGCAAATTGGAGTGCATTTAACTCCAATGCATTAGGTAACACATTTTAGTTGACAGTTTCTTAAATATTAGAATTAATAGTATTTAATGAGTTTAGACCTGTGCTGCTTTCTCAGAGTCAACTTGAGAAAGGGTTAAAATCTTTAGCTGTGCCTATACATCCATAGAGACTTGTTTGTTTCCATGAATAGGCATAAGCCAGTTGCAGCCTCAAGCATCACCAATGTGTTCTTATTTGGAATACTTACGTATGTGCTTACCTTTCAGAGAAATCTTTGACATAACGTTGACATTTAATTGCAGTGTTTGAAACTGCTCCTGTATCAGGGCTACAGATAGAGTTATGATAATGTAGGGCCTTAAAGAATGAAAAACACCCAGGATGGATGAAGGATTTAAAGAGCTCCTAGCAAGAATTGTCAAGGACTTTTTAATCTCAGCTCCTTTTCAGCAGATGGCACTGTAAGAGCATTTGAATTGAATTCCCCAACATATTTCATATAATATATTGTAGATGTACATGAATCCTTAAAATTTGAATTTGACATTTCTAGAGAAATATCTATTACTTTCTAAAATGACTCTGTTTCCATGTACTCATAACAGATTTTAGAGTAATTTCTTCTGAAGCTTAAATTTTTGCTATATACTTCATGGCAAGAGATAACTCCAAACTGGGCGCTATATTTGCTATCTTGATATTTAACTGATCTCGTGCAGAAGTGCGAACAGATTTGAGACAACCTATCTGTCATTTCCTATTGAGCATTTCTTGGAAGCCTATTGCTATATTGGCTAAAGCCTTTATCCATGGATAAGCATGGGGGATATGGACATTTGACTTTGGATCAATTTTTGGCTTTGCTCTCATAATCTTTCAAATACTCATTTAAAACTTAATACAAGGAAACATGCCTCCATCCTCCCAATCCTCAGTGGCCAGTTCAACCACTTCTTATCCCTCCTTCATGCCAGTGTCTGATCCCCTGCCTCACTCCCTGTCTGCCTCATTTCTTCCTCAAGCATCAATTCTTCAATTGCTTCCTTCTAGAGCAGGTGCTTCCTCTGCAACACTTGTACTGCTAGTTCTTAGCAAGCCCCCATTTGCACATTCATCACTGGGGGGTCACAGCTTTATGTAACATGTGAGAAACTGTTATTAAAAAAGAGGGCTGCTTATGGTTACTGCTTTGGGTTAGGATTTTCTTGATAATTCCACTTTTGTGTGGACTGGGCAGATGGCATTAGTACTAGCTGGTACTAGTGGATGCACTTCAAACAGAGATCAGGTGGATAATGAAGAGAAAGAGTGATTGCAAAAGATCTGTGTGTACCTTCAACAATAAGTTCTTAGAGGAACCTGAGAATTAAATGCTTTGTTATAAAGCATTTTGTTTTTTATTTAATTGACATGCTATCCATGGCTCTGTTTCAGTGCTATATTTGGCTGCTTCCTGTATATTTTACAGAGATCAATAAAACAACAAATGTGTTTGAAGTTCATGAATGAAGTCTATGCCGAATTGCTCTCTGTTCTTTAAAGGGTACAACAAACCTTAAAATTCAGTGCCCGAACAATAAAGTCTGTTTTGTGAAGGACTAAGACCTAGATATCTATGAAGAAGGAAAAAAGATTGCTAATGTCTTCAAAGAATAAGGTCCTGGGATAAAACACCAGTGAATTATGCCTGCGGTTAGGAAGCTAATAGCCTGTGGGAAATCCCTGAAAAAGTGAGACTAATAACTCTTATGCTTATTGGGCAGAACATGTTTGTGAAACAACAGGGAGACATTAGCTAACGATAGAGTGTAGGTAATGTCTGACCATAACGTTGAATAGATAATACAGGGAAATACCTAGAACTTTTGGTGTGAATAACCAATAAATAGGAGCATGTGCTCCTGACAAGAAGTCATATTTTGAGGATAGAGAACAGACATAATTTAGTTTGTCTATCTAAAGATGCATTAAAAAATCTTCTAGTGGCATATTATACCTGATAAATCGCTTACCAGTTGATTTGTGCTCCACAAGACACCAGTCACACTTTTTGTAATCATCTAAGAAAATATATGGAAAATATATGAATTATCTCATTAAGAATTCTTGATTAAACCTCTTTATAATGCAAAGGAATAAATTACCTTTAAGTCCATATTTGTATAACTTTCAAAATGAAATTATGAAATATCAAGAAAAAAAAAAGTCAGTGTTTTTATTATTGCTATTGTTTTATTAAAAGCTGTCTTCTTATTTTGTATAGATACATTTAGCTTAATACTAAAAATTAGAAGCCTAACAGTAGATTGGTCCGGAATCCCCTTTCAGGAAAATTGACATTTTCCCAAGAAAATTGCGTATATGAAGTCATTCTATGCAACTGTCTATTGGCCTCCCACTAATAATTCCTGAAATTGTTGACTAGTTTCAGCCAAATAGGACAGCTGTGAATAATGGCATTAGACACTGAAGTTCATAAGATAAACAGAGAAGCAGAAGAGAAAGGCTTTATCTTACTAAAGAAATACTGTAGTGTCAGTTCAACTACAATAGACATTAGATAACCCAGCGTCAGGAGCAGATTTGATAGGAACTTAGATTTATTTAGGTACTGGGTATTGCAACCATGGGTCACAAAACCTCAGGATAGTAAGCTTCCGAAGTCTCCCTGCTTTTGATCAAGAGATATCTCTCTTGAAGCCATGCTCTTCCTACCATGTCAGATGCCTGGGCCTTTGAAATTAAGGGTGTGTAAATATACACTGGGTTATACAATGTGTTTGCAAGGTTCAAAACTGTTCTCTCTTTATTTTGTTTTGTTTTGTTTTGTTTTGTTTTGTTTTGTTTTCGTGAACAGATTGTATTTCTTTGGCATTTAACTGTACAATAACAGATTTATCACTGAAGACCTGTACTTTAATTTAGTTATCTGAGTATAAAAGGGGTAAAAAGAATTGTTAACAGTGGCAAATGGCTTATTAGTTACATAGCGAATAAGAACATATTGCTTGCCCAGATGTTTGGAGAGGTGATTTTCCTAAAGAAATATAAAAGAATGTCACTACTGCAGCTCTTATGCAAAGATTTCTGTAACACAGCAAGGCTGCAGTGGGATTATGCGGCAGAGAGAGTCTCTAGAGACAGTGTGACTGACACACCAGCAGCAGCTTAAGAAACCATGTATTTCCCTCTAAATACAACAATTTAACCTGGATTAATAAGAAAAGTAAAGATATTTTTCTTTGGGAGAATTTCTGTGCAAACAGTTCTCTCAATGTTCTGTCAATACACCTGACCCATGTTTTTGGGTCAATATTGATCTGTGCAGCATTTTACCGACAAAAAATCCCCTTTGCACAGCTCTTTTCCTCTCTGTTACTTATTTCTGCCTCCAGAATGGTTTGAAAGTGTTGATTTT
>VZSV01000044.1:0-36494 GCA_013398735.1 Nothocercus julius | reverse complement strand
AAAGCTAAAAGTAAAAAAAAAAAAAAAAAAAAAAAAAAAAATGTACACTGTTTTGTAGAACAGGTTCAACCACTGGAAAACTGTGCTATTTGCAATAATCCATTTTCAAGAATCCTCACCCACGTGAGCAAGATCGATACCAGTGTAGCTGCTTCCACTCTAACTATGAATGCTGGCGGCCAATATTTCCAGAAGCTGGAACTCAAACACCAGAGTCAATTTTTAAGACCACTAGGGACATGTATTTGTGAGGATATGTTGTAATAAGGAAGTATTACAAGCCAGAGAGTAGGTCAGGTCAATATATATGTAACCTATAAATTATAGTAATCCCCTTTGTGCATTGCCTGGGATCTTCATAGCTTTGTGTCTTGGGGCTTGTCTCCCCATTGCTTCTCTTCCTCATCATAGCTCTGTCTCCAGGATATTTTGTATGACAAGGATGGTATGACATATCTGAAGAATGCTCCTACAGCTGTGTCCCATAATGTCTAGTAATTCTTGTTGCTAGCTAAACATATACTATGGACACTGTTTTAATCCTTTTATCCAGCAAGGGTAAAAGGGTCTTGTTTTATATTACGTAGAGTGTTGGATAAAGACCTCATCCAAGATCTGCAAAGCTCTGCAATTTCACTTCACAGGGACCTAGCAGAGAGTTTCCTTTTATTTAAAGCCTTACAGATATTTATACAGGAGTCTTAGGACATTCCAAATTTCAAAGCCAAGATCA
Source organism: Nothocercus julius (assembly GCA_013398735.1). Taxonomy (NCBI): domain Eukaryota; kingdom Metazoa; phylum Chordata; class Aves; order Tinamiformes; family Tinamidae; genus Nothocercus; species Nothocercus julius. The sequence continues at coordinate 35,761 of VZSV01000044.1, read as the reverse complement.
GTTTCAAATATCTCCCTTCTAAACCTGTTAACCGCCCCCGCCCCGCCCCCAACAACAATAACAAAAAAACAAAACAAAACAAAACAAAACAGTTTAGACCTTCAAGTCTTACTTCTTAAAAAAGAAAATGAGAGGTTTTGTCATAACAAATACCTTATACACAGGCTTAGCTATACACACAGCATTTAATCTCATTAATTTCAGTGGAATGCACAGTGGTGTGTAAAGACAAACCTAAATTTGCAGGCTTCAGGCTTGTTTAAATTTCAGCTATGTAAGATGTCTGTAAACTAGACTATTTCTGTGAGTCCCAAACTTTATGCAATGCTTTTGTAAAGGAGTTGATTTCTCTCTGTATGTTGGGTGAGGAGGTGGATTCTGTAGAGAACAATTTGAAGTCTTATTACCACAACCATGTATGAACATGGTAAATTAACTTGGGAGTAGTTAATGATTTTCTTTCCCTGACCCTGCTAACATCATGCTGCAGTGTCTGGGCCATGTAATGACAGTGAAATTGTTGTGTTACAGAGCCATCACATGCTTTCCATAGCTTTTCCATAGGAAAATCAGTGGGCCATGGCAAGCAGTTTGTGCCTTGACCAAGAATCACATGGAACTGCAACTTTCCATATGGTGTTCATCTGGGGCAAAAAAACAGTTTTCCCCAAAGCCACTGTTATTTTGTTGAAGTCAAATCAGATTTGAGCCTGAGCTGGAATATTAAGTCCAAGTACTTTTAAACTTTTGTTAAGTTCTGGATTTGATGTCATTTGGGTCATTGCCATGAGACATACCTTGTCAAAGACTTGTAAGGGCCAAGTTTCATGATGTTAAGAATACTTTTTTTTTTTTTTAAGTTAAACTTTTTTTTTGTTTAATAAGATCTTATTTCTTTAATAAATCCAGGCTACTAACTTGCAGGAGGTAGTCTCTTGACAGGACTATCAGGCAGCACTAGCCCCTTTCTGCTCCCCACAGGGTTTTCACCTCTGGAGGAGAGGTGGGAGAATGGGGCAGATGGAAACCCATATATTCAGTAGCTTGCTTCAGGCCTCCTGCTTTTTTTTTTTTTTTTCCTCCTTCCTGTCTGTTCCCTGGAATGTTCCCAAGTGCTTGAACCTCTCCCTTTCAGGCTACACTGTCAAATAATTCTGATTACTGCCAGTAACTAGTGACTCCCTTTTATTTTTACAAAGTAATTTCATTTTGAAAATACTGATGTTTCCCTTGACCTTTTCTTCTTTCCTTAGGATGGATTAAAACACTGCACTGCTAAAAAAGGTTGAATGGAAGATGGATGCAAATAACAATGGTTAACTATATAAAGCATCATATGATTTATTCAGCACAGTGCACTTTTCAAAATTAATTAGACATATAACATAATTGAGACTGATGGGGTTAGTGAGTGGGACCAAAGCTAGCAGATTTAAAAGGAATAGTTTCTCAATGACCCAAAATTTTAGCACAAAGACTTCTTAGAGAGTAAAATTAAAAAAAAAAAAAAATTCAAATGGCATAAATTTTAAGGAATTATGCCTTTGCCTCCATTCTTTTGGAACCTTTTTATCCGACTTTCATTACATCACTATTTTATTTCTGAAATGGCCCTGGGAAATATAGGATTTTTATTTGCTATTTGTGTGGGTTTTATTTGCTGTTTGTTTTGGAAAAAAATGAACATGAACTGTGATTAACACCATTAAGCCACTTTTGTATCTAGGATACCAATATATCTTGGTTACTTGTGACTGTAAGAACTCACCATCCAAAGAAGAATGAGATTAAAAATTTATGTGGATATACACAGATTCCAATTGCTCACACTGGAGTCTACTAAATCCAAACTACAAGTCATGAGTGCTATGATTTACATGTCATATACGAAGTCCAGACCAAAAGGCATTACTATTACATGCAAAATAACATGTTGGTTAAGAGCTACAACGAGTTGCTGTAAACTCCAGAATCTCTGAAAATGTGGCAATAGTTAACCTGTATGCTGTTTGCTAAAGCTCATTGTAAGGAAGAGAAATACTTCATGAAATACACAGTCTAAATGGCTATACAGATGGAAAAAAAAGCCAGTTGTACCTGTCCTGTAAACTATAGTGACTTAGACTAAGTGAGAGCAACAAACAAAAAGTAATCTAATACAGAGATAGCATCCTTTGCTTGCATGCTACTACAGCACCCCTTCTTCTTAAATACACAGCCTGTGTTAGCTAAGCCAACAAAATCAGCAGAGGTTGCTCAAGATCTGATTTTTTTTTCTCCAGTCAACTGCAGCTGACATATCTGGGAAATTTCACCTACCTGGAACACTGCAGATTCATAGCAAAGGGTAGGAGCCAATAAACCCAAAGTAGGCAGAGACAGGAAAATTTGGAGAGAATTTGAATATCTAGGCCCAGACAATATCTTAAATCTATGTTGAATGTCTGCCTCATCTGAAAGTTGGAGGCATCTGTGTTCTGCTTGGACATCCCTGTGAGGCTACATGTCTGTTTGGACCTGCCCCAGTCCTAGCTCACTTTCAAACCTAATCCTTCTTGTTTCCACAATATCTTAACTCTCCAAACAGTTTCCAAGTACTCTTTATATGCAGGAGCAGGATTGAGCTCTGCAGAGAAAAAAGTAACAGATTCCCCTCTCTTTTAAAACTGATGGAGAATGTAAAACTCATCATTTATATTATAGCCTATGTTAGCATTCAACGAAGTAGTGGGGCACTGGAGTTGAAATCATAATTTAGTTCATGGATTCAAACCTATCCCTTTGGCCTCCAGAATAAATGACAGGATAGTTTGAGCTGCACCCCAGCAGTTGGAACACTCTCCTGGAGAAGGAAAGTACCGGATTTTGCTTTTTGGATCACATTTTATACTATAAATTATAGCACAATCAGGTTATTAAAAAAGAGAGAATGCATGGTAGGTACCATACCCACAAGCTTGTACATGTGCTTACACTAAGAGGAAAACAAACAAACAAACAAAGCAGCAATGTGGCTGACCTTTCAACCACAAGGAGAACAAACACTTGTCCTCTGAGGTCCTCCCCCTCCCCCGCCCCCCAAAAAGCTGCTCATTCTGACAGTGCAGAGGAGATGATGATCTGGACTACATGGATACTACAAAAAAGGATTCCTTTGTCTCTTTTTGTCCCTTACTAAATCAGTATCCTAAAATGACACAATTTCTGCTTGTCATCCTATGAAAACAGAGGCTTCGTACTAAGTAGGGTCTATTGTTTTAGCAGCTGAAGCTGCAGAACAAAACCCAACCCCCACATCAAAAGAACAAGATTAGAATCACAAAGCCTAGCACTCAAAAGAAGGGAAGTGACAAAATGAAAACTGCCATCATTTTCTTTTTAACAATTTTGTCTTCAAATATATGACTGCATATTATCAAAAGGTCACCAGCCTTCATGTCTTGTACAACAGTCAAGAGCTGGAATATTCAATTCAATAAACAGTTATTCTTATTTTCTTCTTACTGTTTTGTAACTGCCTACACACACTAATACAATACATTTCAAACATCCCAGAGAGATGATATTAACCCCTATTTTTCTTCTCTGGAAGTTATGTGTTGCAGTTTGAAAGGGGGGCTAATTTATTAAGAGATGAATCCGCTTGTGTTCCAGTTGATTCTCAGAGGTTAGAGGGACTGGAGCGGCTGGACTCATCTCTTAATAGGGATATCAAACACTGTGGTAGCTATAGGCCCGACTCTGGCAGTATCAGGTTCATGAACAGTCTTGTCAGCTGTAGGTCTGATTGCCTTCCAAACAAGAAGTCAAGTTCACAAATAATACGATTTATTCAAATGCAATATTTAAAAAGCAGATTTCAGATGTCAGTGTGGGAAGTTCTCTACTACAGCATGGGATTCTTAGCTGGCACCTAGTCTGCAAATGCACCATCACCGCTCACTCCAGAAGATGGGAGAGGGCTCTCAGTCTCAAGAAGTCTCCACAGGCAGTGTCCCGACCCGAGGGAAGGAAAGGGGGTTCAGCTTGTTAACCAATCGCAGAAGTTACGATGGAATCTTCCCTCCTGCTTCTTTCCTCCTTAGTTCACCTTTTATAATTTTTTTTTTTTTTTTTTTTTTTACATTTAGGTGGAGTTGTTATTGATTGGTGAAAAAGTCTTTCGCTCTCATTTAAAGGTACAGTCAATCGAAAAACCTAGAGAGCATGCTCAGGGAGGTGCTGTCGTACCTTGGAGGTGGGTAACTTCTGGGATGGAGGTGTGTGTTGGCACTATAATGAGATTATAATGAAGAAAGTCCAAGCAAAGTTTGTCCGAAAGGAGTGATTTGCTGCCATTGCTGGCTCAGCACTGAACATCTGCTCATGTATTTCCCATTGGACACCTACTGTGCAGCATATCAGTGGCACGGCACAGGGAATACAACTGAGTTTGGCCAAGGTGTCTTCACCGCTCCACCCTCCGTTACTTCTCTTTGCAGCTGCTAGGAGAGCAGACTGTGTTACCGAGAGAACTATGGAGGAGCAGAGTCCATGCATACCAAACCATCCTGGAGATGCCCAGAAAAAAAGAACATGCAGTCAGTAGTTTTCCATAAAAAAATATAGATGAAGTCCTGACTAGCCCAGAACTACTTGGAAACACCATTGAAAAGCCAGGGATGATACCACACATCAAGGATGTTACAGGGAGGGTCTGCTAAATATTGAGATGGATGACAACAAAGGGGATGGCTTTTTTGGATATTTAGCACCTAAAATCAGTTTCTCTTCATCATGTGTGAAGTGTGGTTTTCATTTTATGACAAAAAACAGGTCCTTACCATAAAAATGCCTCAGAATCTCAAATTTGTCATCCACGGAACAGTTTCAGCTTTTCTATAATGTCCAAAATGTATTTTCCATCAGCTTTGTCCTTTAATGTTACTGAATGATTTTGTTGCAAACAAATAGGCAGCTTAAGTCAAGTAGACAGACTGCAAAATTTGCACTCTTAATGAATGATAGATATCAAAGTTTTCTGTTAACAGTTTTATTGTATACACATATTGTGTGAATCCCAACTATACCCAGTTAATATTGCACCCAAAAGAAAACAGTACCTACAAATTTTCTTGTTTTTTTCTTTTGTTTAAATCATTTATTTCTCATCATATTCCTAAATACCAAATTAATTTAAAAATGTAAATTCTTACATGAAGTCAAAATTGCCTTTAAAACATTTTTAGATTAGGAATAACTGTATTGCATTTCTTAATTTCATCTCAAGATGTAAAACTGGAATCCTTTTTGCACACTTCAGATATAGAAAGCAGCTGAATATTGAGATGTACACTGAGATGGCCTCCTTATCTCATTCCCATTTTTTACATGCAGCTGCACTGATTTGAATATGGAGCTATTTCATGTTCACACGTACGGAAGTAAGAGAAGAACTGGTCTTCTCCTCCATGGTTTCACTCTATGAAGTGGAAAATATAGGTCAGGAACATCAGAAACACATTTACTATGAAAGTCAGTTTACTAAGATATTATTAAATAATTCAAAAATCAAGACTTTTTTTGTCACAACAAAACAGCTATTACTGTAGTCAGATCACTCATGCAAGCCTTAGAGAGTGCATGTGCTATCTACTAATGGTAAACATATTATTAATGCATATAATTTGCTTGAGTACATAATAGCTGTCACCTTATATTTAATCTCTGTCATCAGTAGATGAAAACACACATTGCTTTCAAAAAGCTAATGCAGGTTAGTTATCACTATGGAAAATCCTAGTAGAGGCAGAGGAAAAGCAACTTTACCTGCATGACAATAAATTTAGTAAAGCTTAGGCCGCTCTCTGGCATTCTCCCTAGACCTCTTGATCAAGCACAGTGAAACAGAACTATCCCATGTGAAACTTTCATCTCCAGACTTACGGCAGTTCAAGAGCACTTTCTATATATCCTGGTTGAACCCAAAGAAATTATCTTTTGCCTTGACAGAATAGCCCCATGGTCCTGGAACAACATCAGAGAAGAATATATATGTTGACTGAATTCCTAACATATTCAACTTTCTTCAAGTATACTGAGGTTTCGCTAAAGGTGCCTAAACGCTGTGGCAACCTGCCTTGCTGGCAACAAACATGTTAGATGTTTATGATGCCAATGAATATCTCTGAGCTAGTCACTGCAAAGTCCTTTTATAATCAAGGGAAATAAACATGCATTTCTAAAAGTGTCTCTTTTTCTCCACTGCCTATAAAGTAGGAAGAGTAATTCAGATGTTCTGTGTTGCAGCTGACTAAATTTAGAGGACATGGATCTCAACTATAGTGATAAGACATTGCAAATAAACCATTTATATCTACCCAAAGTTTTTACTTTCATTTACTTGGAGAAAATAAATAAATAAATAAATAAATAAAAAAGACCCACGCACACACAGGAAAGAATTTTGCTGTTAATAAATTTATCCAAGATCAGAAAAGGCACTATTAAAAATCATCTGTAGGTTTAACAAGCAAACAACTTTCCCTATGCACACACACTGAAAATAAAATTGGCAAATGTACTAAGCATTTAAAATGCGATCTTCTGAAATGTTAATGTGCTTTTATAAAATAAATAATAATTTGGCTTTCTTTATAATAAAAATATAATAGCATATTTATTGCACTCAAGATTTCTACAGTAACATAATCCTTCAAACAGGGTCTACATGGACTGTATTATGTTATAAATATGACCTTGAAAGTAGTCATAACCTTCACCCTCCCGTGTTTTCTTGTATGAGCAGTTCACTCATTCATTAGTCTAGATTTTCTTCCTCTTTCTATCTGAGATATGGAGAAGCACCAGAAGGTTCAACATCTGGAAAGAGAGATTAGTTCAAGAAAGGCCATTTTAAACAAGACAGATTGATGTAGTATATTGAAACAGTAACAGCTTCTATTCCTACCTTTATTTTATGCCATCTATTATCTGTAAATTAAGGTGTTTGGTTTCAGTCATTTGGGTCAGCAAAGAAACTAGTGGTGGTATTTGGAAAATGGAGCTACGTACACTATGCTGATCATAAACCTTTGGATATTCCACCTTCCCTAATGCATTCCCCTGCTGCATCTGTATAACTACAACTGAAGAATAAAATTCAGATTCCTGTTCACTTATCTGCTACTGCATAGGTGTACATAGGAGGTGTGAGCACCTCCTATAATCAGTGGAGATATAGGACAGAATTTAATTGTGTAAGCCTAGGTATCATTTGAGGTGCTGTGAGACATCCTATCAGGCTTCCTGTTGCAATTTCCTAAGGTCTCCCATAGTCCTAGGTATCTAACTTTTATATTCAACAGAGCTCAGAAGGTAACTAATTTCATCTTAAAGTGACTTACCTTTAATTAGATGACATTGTCTCCAAGCTACTTCAAGCACAACCATTCAACATGGAGCTAAGGTGAGACTCAGTAATGCAAAGAGAGGCTGTGATACAACCACTTTAGGAACATTGCAGCAGCAAATTCTAAATTTTCAAATTCTAATTCAAAATTTTAGACTTCCATGTTAGTAATTTCTCACTGGCCTTTAAACATATTAAACACCTGGGACTTTGGCAGACTACCAGGCTGCACGTGTGTAATTTAAGAGTTGTCAGTGACTCAGCACATAAATGAATGATTCAAAAAACATGCTGTCTTTGGGAGATGAATATTAGCTATCCATGCAATCTTTGGATAAAATGGTGTTTACATTGTCAAAAATTGGCCTCTTAAAGCAGGATAAAGGTTAAAAGATTTCTGACCTCCCTGAAACATCCATAATCCTCTGACTGTGAGTAAAATGATAAAAGAAAGGATAAGACAAAGCAGGAAAAAGTACTGACATAAAAAAAAAAAAAGTATTAGCAAGAAAGAAATCATATATTTTAATATAATAATATTTAATGAATTAAAACATATGAAAAGTCTTCCTGAACTCTGTGGATTTCTGGAATAATGTCTACTGTGATTTCAAGATTTTGTTTTTATTAGCTGCTATTTTAGCACATAATATAAATAAGGAAAATTAGCTTTTAAATTCCTTCTCTTTTCTTGTGGTGCCACAGAACAAAAAGCAGGTGGTTAAGATGTGGGTGTAGAAATCCTTTTGAAAATAAGGAAAAATAATAGAAAATTAAATCAGTTTGGGAGCAGTATCTACCTTATAGAATAGAATCACTCTGGTTAAGAGAGACCTAGCTGCTCTAAGTCTAAGATTTGGACCCTATTGATCCGTGTCACAAAGAAAAAGAAAATTGCAAAGAATACAGTGACTGCAGTAACCCTCATGGAATTTACTTGTCACCTTTCCTGATTCATCTAGAAATATGCAATAGTGCCATGGGAATAACTGAAATCATAGTTAGCATGGACATTTTGGGTCATGGAATGAATGACATAGAAGGTTTTCCTGTCCATTTCTGATGTCCTGAGAAGTACAAGGAGACCTCTGTAAGCACATATTGACCTTAGTACCTCTACGCTTCAGAGTGGTCCGAGGAAAGAGAAATGTATTTGGCACAAAAACAAGGACAAGTTGTTCCTTCATCTTATCTTAGCCTCAATATGAAAATACTTCTCATTTGCAGGACATTAGTCAAGCTTTGAAAGAAATTACTTCTGAGCCCCGCTGAGCTCCACAGCTCATTCTGAGTCACAGATCTCTTTCTCTTTCCCATGTGCACATTGTCTCCTGTTCTGTCCTCGCTAAGCTTATATGGTACTTTCATCACCCTCCATAAATATCACCATTGGAACAATTGGAATGAGACTTCTGCTAGCATTATCATATTCACAATGTTTCTATTGAACCAGTGGTATAACATAGCGAGGCCCAAATTACATAAACTAACATAGAAACTACGCACTTCTGAACCACTGAAAGTGACTGCAGAAGAAGGTCTAAATAACATTTCTTTGAAATTGGCTTCAGTTTTCACTCTGAATAGTAATTAGTTTCAAATTCAGAAGGTGAAGTTTTGTTTTAAGGCTTAAAATAATTAATTTTAAGTACGTGGATCTTGACTCTGTCCCCTTTTTCTCCTCAGGAATAAATATGCAAGAAGAATTATTTGTAACATGACAGACACTCAAAGCTTTTTCCAGGAGGCATATTTTATAGCTGAAATTAAGACAGTAGTTTTGTAACACTTCTTTCTTCCTGATCTCAAAGCACTCATTTATGCACCAAGAAAGCATAATTTTCATACTATATTTTAAAATACCCAATTATTTTCCTCTAGCTTCTAACTCTTGTCTTTTGCTGCTTCAACCAAAATGCTTTTTCCACTTCTCGCCTCCAAATTTCCCCTGATTCAGAGGATTATATTTTCTTCCAAGGGCAAATGTTTGGTGAGACATTACAAGTGACTCCCAGATGCTTTTGACAAGTTTCACATTAACATATATTTTCACAAAATTGTTCCAAACAGTCCATTCCACAGAGTGTAGTGCTTTCCACAACTGCCACACAACACTGATTTCCCCATTCACAGCACTTATGCTGTAATTTCTACACAATTTGCATCACCCTACAGTTTTCCCGTTGTAATTCAATTCCCAGCACAGATTCATAGCTATCCCCATACACTATCAGCCCAGAAAAATATGCCTGGGAGTGCACGTGGGAAGAGGTGGGAGCTGGAGCAGGAGCACCAGAGAGGAGGAAGAAGAAGAAACGAGGGCAGACAGGCTGTGAGTAACAGTGAATGAGATCAGAGGACATACCTAGCCCATAGAAGCTAAAGATCTTCATTTTTGTTTCTATAATTACAATATAATATGTACTCTTCAAGGGATTTTACTCTTATTCCTTTGGCCTCCTTCAGGGAGAATCAATGTCTCAGTCTTGTTTTTAATTTTTGTAGTAGAGCCTTGCAGTGACATATTATTTTAGTGACTTACTAATATTACATAGGAATATAAACTGCCCAGTTATCTCTTCTCCCTCCAGGTTTTTCAGTAATTCAGAATTTCACTTCTTTTCATTAAATTCTTCTAGCACTACTTAAAAATACTTCTTGTTCTTTCACTCATCTCTTACATGCCTCAAAATACATGCAGAAAATTTAATAAAATCATCCTCAAAATATAAAGAGAACCCCTCAACAAAGCAGATGCCAAGAAAACATTAATACTCTGGATAGCTTCTAAAAGTTGTAAACCAGGCCTTTTCAAAAGCGCGTTCAAGTACATGGCTGTGCACTTTCCAAATGTTTTACTACAAATGTGAACCGATAAAGAGAGAAGAAGTTTTGGCAAATTGCAGTGCTTAATGTTATCATTAGAGTATCTTGAAATACCTTAAGTCCTTTCCAACCTGTCTTTTGCTTGACACAACATGTTGAGCCAAGGCACAAGCACAGAAAACCCTTTATAGAAACCCATGGACATAAAACACAAGATTTACAAGTATATATAAAATCTAACATACAATCTTAGTTCAAAAATAACTTCTCTGTTGCAGGTTCTTAGACAAGGGAGGGGTAAATACATGACTTTTTCATTGTTGTACAAGACAGAGATCAGTGTCTGTTTACATGGCAGTTTCTCCTCATTTGCAGGACTCTTCCCTTGTGTGCTGATGTTTAAAACATGAAACGACCAAATGGCCACGCCATTGAAGACCACGGGAGTTTTTTCCTAGCTAGACTGCAGTGAACAGGAGGCTCTCCTCTATTATGTTTTATGTTATATATAAGTCTTAACTACTATTGATTCCCTAGCTCCAACAAAAAGAACACCAAACAAGAAATTATCCTTTATTTTCTCCCTAATCATACAATTAGATGCTGATGGGAAATGTATAGTGGCATGCATGACCAGCTGTGTGTTCTAGAAATTACAGGTCTTATCGTGGGTAAGTATGAAAAGAGTTGATTTGGGACTGGTATGTTGGTGTTGCAGATCAAAATGTCAGTGTGTATGAGACTCTTTCTTATCAAAATAATAATAATACTAAGTGATAAGACAAGTGAAAGGAGAGATCAGAAACAGTTGTATCAGGCCAAACCAGACAAAATCTGTTAGAAAATTATTCCCAAAGATGGGAAAAAAATGTAGCTACAAACATCTAATAACATTCTAAATTTGTGTCATCTCAAATGTACACTGCTTGTGTTTCACTCTTTAACGATCTTAAGTTTTTATCTAACTTTCAATCAACCAATTTAGCAACTTAAGTTTGTCAGTTAAGACCTAAATGACCAGTTAAGACACCTCCTTTCCAGTGGAAAGCAGATGGCCCTAAAAAGTAAGTCATGCTTTCTAAATTGTGATTTTCTTCTGAGAAATAAAGAAAAATAAAAGAAGATGATAAAAAGCTGCCCAATAGAGAGAGACAGAGTGACAAAAGAAACATTTTGAAGAAAAATGGTATTAGAAATCATGAGACTAACAACTGCATGTTTATGTTATACAGAGTCACCCCAAAAAGCTCAAGAGCAATGTTCAGGCACTAGAAATATAAAGTGGTCAGAGGTCATCTGAGAATATCAAATGCATAAAATCTGTTAGCAGGCATAACACCCTTTCGGATCCTCCAAGAGACTCTAAGAGAACAACCATTTCCCTGATCTGGGCAAGCTGTGACAGTGGTAGATGAATCATCTAAGTCTGAAGTGTTCTTTTAAGATTCCAATCCTTCTTTCTTTCTTTGGTAATTTATTTCACTTCCATGAGAAAAAATGAATACGATTATAGGACAAATCTGCCAAAGCAGTCAAAGCAGCTGTATACCTGAAAGCTGCTTTGTTTTTTTCAGCTAAACTAGTTGTCCTATCAGAAGATTTTCTTGAACCATATATATTTGCTTTTTTTAATATGACCTGCATTCTACAGACTGCATGACTTGCTCCTTTCTAGCTTCAAACACTATGATGTCCACACTTATAGTAAATGGAAAATAAATGAAAGCATTCTTTATCCACTTTTATTGCTTTGGCATATTTCACAAGTACAGAAGTCCCTGAAAAAATAAAAATAACTATACATAACCGAAGAATATAAATCAAAGTTTGGATCCTTTTGAAAGAGAAAAAAAACTTGTAAATATTTTAGGTTCTGAGTTATTTGACAATCTGACCAGCATAACAAATCTAGTTGCATTTCTAATTAATTTTATAATTAATATTAGCACGGATTTATAATTAATTATTAGCACATTCTCTACTGAATAGATTCCCACTAGGCAATAATAGAATTATATTTATAATGAAAAAACATATGGTATAACATTTGGAAATACCTTAGTGCTACATTTGAAATATCATAAGTATATTAGTTTAAATTCCTTACTGTTACTAGCTTAAACTACAAATCTGAAGCGTATCCTGAGAACTGTATCAAGTCAACAGAATTCCATAGCAGTATAAACTAATTAATGTATGAAAACATTTCCAATAACTAAAAAAAATGTATATAATATTTGTCAGAATTTTCTATCTCTGGGGTAGACTCAAGCCTATGCAGATTTTGTCAGGGAGCAGTGAGGGCTGGCTGTTCTCTAAGGGATGGGGAGCTGGAAGTGGCAGCGGGGGCTTTAAAACACTGGTCCATTCCAGGGTGTACGTCCCTGTGCAGGACCGGTGCAGGCTGGGGGAGCTGGCGACAGCTCCAGTCCCAGCTATTGGACCCTTCTGTGAGCATGGAGGTGGGACAGGGCAGAGGCCAACGCAGGACAGACAAAGGTACACTACAAAAAAAAAAAAAACAACATAAAAAGTGGAACTCAAACAAATTTTAATGAAACTTTAAGAAAAAGAAAAGTTTTTCCTGTCCCAAAGAGTTTATTTTCAAAAATATTTGCTCGTATGGAAGCTTTGTTGTAGCAGTATTGCATACCTCCATAATCAGTAAAGACAGGGTATTTGATTTGCATTAAGCTACAGTGAAAATATAACGTTAAAATTAATAAAGTCAAATTATGAAATTCAAAAATGAGGATTCCTATGAGACCTCTTTATTCCTTTCTGCATATGTGTTATGTCTTTACATTAAGTCTTTACACCATTTTCCTCATACATGTCCTAGTCCTTTTCATTAATAAGTCAAAAGTTCACAGCAGTGGCAGATAATGGGCAAAACTGAGTACAAACACATTTCCTCTGAATCTTTAGCAATTAAGTTGGTTGAGGCATCTATTCAGAAACCTGGGAAAGATTCCCTGAGAACAAAGCGATGGACAGGGATGGATATACTACAATTCATAACACCATTGAGCTGTTTGGAAACAAGGACCTGTCACAATAGGATGCCACAAACAAGGAAGAGTTGTGTACGAAGCTTTTATTATTAATATTGTTGTTGTCATTGTTATTATTATATGCTATTATTATAATAACATGTTATTATAATAATATGTTGTTATTATTATGTTTTTTGAGTTTAAAAACTCTTCAGGCTTCCTTGGGGATCTCCCAGAAAGAGGTCTAAAAAGATCTAGCTCAAAGCTTCAACTGCTTGGGTTCCTGTCACAGGTTTGTTCCACAACTTTTTTTTCTAACATACAGATTAGAAGCCTTCTTCTAAATCCCGACTTAAATTTATTCAAGGCAGCTTTGTAGCCAGTTCTTCTTGTACCAATATTGTTTGTGAGCTTAAATAGCTCTTTTCCTCTCTAATATTTGAATCTTTCACATAAAGTTATATCCACCTCCATCCCAGCTGCCATTTCTATTTTTCATATGAACATGCAAAATCTTTTTCAAATGGTGATCCATTTTGCAATGGACTGGTAAATGCATGTCTTTCTCTGTAGCATTTTACCTCTTCTACAATGCATATATTACATAGGGAATGGGATTTTGAAATCTGTCTCGGGTCCAGCTGCCCAAACAAGTGGTTACACCCGAGTCTTTTATCAAACTGTATCATGAAACATCCCTTTCCTCTGTCACAGATAAGCAAGTCCCTCAGATTCAGTCTTTCACATGCAAATTAAAGCTTTCGAAAATTAACATACTATTTCTTCAATCTGTTCGTCCTGTTGAAACAAGCCTATACACGCAGTTTTGTCTAGGAGGAATGGGGCAGTGAAAAAAAAAAAAATCAGACAAAAGAAAAGAAATGGGATTCGGTTTTCCCAAACTGTAGATATTAATACCTGAGCTAGTCAATCAGATCCACTTTGCTAAGGAATCATTCCTATTCCTCAATTATTCACTGTAAACCTTTGCCAGAAGACTTTTCGGTTTCCTTTTTTTCACTATTTTTGTCTGGATTCCACTACAGTGGGTCAGACTGATCTGGTTAGGGCAGTTCCCAAGAAGGGAAGAACAGAAGGGTCTTATGGCCCACATGGATGCATTATTTAACATAACAAATATGAGAGGAAAATACCTTTGATATAATCTTTTATCTCACAGACTACCACGTAACAGCCATGCAGCTTTGGCCACCTTGCTGCCCAAAGAGGCTGGCAGAGAGCTCTGCCCGGTTTTAAGAAAACTCCTTGCCACATTTAGCATTTCTGCCAGCAAAAGTCTCTACTCAGACCCGTGATTTAAACAGCTTTCAGGAATTAGCTTCTGTAAACAGGAATGTATTCTGGATTTATAGATAGAAATCAAACTTCCCAGCCAGCTGTAACTAATAATAACATACTGTATCACAACATTTTGCCTGGTCCTTCCATATACACATTCTGTAATCCGGCTTTACTAATTCTTGCTATGTCTGTCTTGCTTAGAATTGTTATTTTATATAGTGCCAAAATGTAAAATTTATGTTTTTAAGAGACAAATGAAGCAAGAGACACATACTGAGTTTGTAGCCATTTAAGGCATTGGCCTTCACAGAAAGTTACAGCACGAAGCACTTGCTTAAGCTCTCACCTGCCCTCTGCTACATGAAGAATGGTACTCAAAAAGCAGACTGAATAAATCAATAAGCTTTGATTAACGAAATTCTTTTGTCTTACTTTTTATTAGGAACATAATGAATACACTTCTATCCTCTCATGAAGACACAGAATTGTATAAATAAATCCTAATATTTCCAGGGGAATAAAATGCTTCCCCAATTACTCTCCACCTTACAAAAACATGCCATACCTTCCATATACATAAGTGTATACACACCAGTTTCTGTCATTCGAGCATTTCATTCAGCAGTGTTTTTTTTTTTTTTTCCCTTTGTCACAGGATTGCAAGAAAAGGGTGAAAAAAATATGATCAAGAACAAGACAACTCCTAAATCTTTTCTTAAGAATGTATGAGCCACAGGAAGTGTTCATCAATGAATTAAAAATTGAATATTGCTGTAATCTTGTTGACTGATGTACATATTGCACTAGAAAGTCAATTTGTACTGGCATTAAAATATACTTTTTTCATTTTTCATTTTTTTGCTTTTTCATATAAATCACATCTATGCTTGATTTTTCTTTTGCAGTCTCAGGTCCTCCTACTTGTTATTATTATCTCTACCTTCTATAATTACTTCTCCTGATAGATGAAGTTGCTAGGACTTCTATTACTGGCAAGACATCTTGCCAGAATAACCTAGCTCTCACTTCTAAAACAAAAATGTTTGGCTGTTGTTCAGTTCAGTTCCTTGAAGGAAAATGTGCCAAGAAAGAAATGAGAGAAATCTAACAGTGTTATCACCCCAGGATCACAGAACCTTTATGCCACATTTCTCATGCTTCTGCGAAAGCATATATTTATTTCTTGGGAGTGAGGAAGTTTTACACAGTTCATAGACCTTTCCTCTGTGATGTGTAGAAGGGATTTGCATTAGGAATGTTTGAGGTAAGACGCACTAGGCTATGAACCAGTTCTAATCTCCTTCCCTCTCTTCTTCATTCACCCATTGAAGCTGGCACACGAATGAGACAAGGTCAGGTCTTCCATGGTGTGGATGGAAAGTAATCACAACTAAACAGAAGACTTGTGTCTGAATTTGTTTTCCTGTAAGTTAGTGCATGTTAGCATTTCTTTTTGGCAGATAATTTAATTGCTCAGGAGATTCATGCTGCAAATCAGTCACTCTCCGTTTGATCTAGTCAGTCACCAAGCTAGAAGTTGATGCTGTCATGAGTTGCTTTCCATGATGCTCTGATAACAGCAGGGCTGCTATTCTACACACTGTGCAGTTATGCAGACACTTTAAAGTTGAAGTCGCTTATATTTTCACCTCTTGATCAGCTTATCTAACAAAACCCATATACAATCAGTCAAACCCTTCATGAGAGCCTGTCTCCCTGCAGCTCTGTGCATCTCCCAGTGAAGCCCTCCAGAGCTTTAGAAGAGCTTTTCTTTTTCTTTTATAACCTCCATTAAGAAAAAAAAAATTCTTATGTTATTTTCTTGAATAAGGAGTATTACTTAGCTGAACTAATTCTCCAAAGGCATGGTTTTCACAGCGTTGTGCTGCAGCAAGGCATATTTTGAAATGCCTGAAACTTTCTGTTTCTCAGCCTCTATTTATTGTGCTTCTTATAACTCTGCATGAGAGCTGGCTGTACTGGTTACCAGCTGCTGTAGTTAGCAGGAAATAATAGTGTATTGTGGATTTGTAGGATAATAGGATTAAAGTATGGCTTTAAAAATATATATAAAAAAAAAAAAAAAAAGGCAAAATAATTAAAAATGGAGCCAAAAGAAAACCAGAGAGGAAAAATGAGGCACAAAAGCAGTTTATGGCTTCCTCAAAGTCCCTCATTAGTTCAAAAGTGAGATTTAGTGGAGTGTTAGTACTCTAGTCATTAGAGACAACTTCTTTCCCTCCCTCGCCACTACCTGCAGCACTCCTGATCTCTATCATGGAACGGCCTGATCCAAAACTCACCCAACTCAAAGAGTCTATCCTTGGAATTTTCTAATTGGCTTTGTTGAAAAGTTGAATATCTGAATATCTATCTATCTATCTATCTATCTATCTATCTATCTATCTTTTTTTTTTCTGAAAAAGTAAAGTATGCTATATTGCAGATGTTAAAAAAAAAAAAAAGATGCATTTAGAAGAGCATGTATCTCCCCGATCTCTAGTGTAAGATGACTAATTGGTAATCAATGACCTGAAACAATAAAATTCTCAAGAAAGCAAGGAATATACCATTTGGGAATGACATGGCAAGTTTCTTTGATTTCTCACTTTGGGTTAAGCCATTTTCCAGACGCTCAAAGATTTTTTTTTCTCAGACTCCTTTTCCTATATCACAGAACTGCCTTTCAATCTTTCAAGCAACACAAACATAATTTTCCTAAGGCACCATGGAGAATATAAAAAAAACCACCAACTATTACAGTAAAACAACAAAGCTAATTTAATCATTGAGTTGCCTACACTAATGTATGATGTTTCCAGTACTGCAGCTTGTTTTCTGCATGTCTTTTTTTTTTTTTTTTTTTTTTTTTTTTTTTTTGTGAACTTAGAGTACTGAAGAATTTTTCAGCTATAAACACTAGCATTTCAGTTCCTTCTTACACACAAAATTAGCCATGGAGCTGGGGAAAAAAAAGTGCCATGGAATTAGCTAGATTGGGAATTAAGAAAGCAAATTGAGAGCAATCCAGAAGAATGGACCAAATCAATTGTGCAAAATGAAATGAAGAAATGAAGGCTGTGGAAAGGAGTCAGCAAAAAGATAAGACAGGAGAATAGAATTCAAAGTGATAAGATGAAGCAAAGATAGAGAATCTGAATTGGATTCAATCAAAGAAAGAAGGAATTTTATAAAAAGGTAGATACACAGAGCATATTAAAAAAAAAAAAGAAGGAAGTTTTAAAATGACATTAACTAAGGTGAAACAAAGCCCCTTAGCAAAGAAAGATTAACATCTTTAAATATGTTGGTGCAAGAAACTAATTGAATTGATGGAGCTATTTATAAGATTCCAAATTAATTTATTGCCTGAATACCTCTCGCAGGAGTTTAATTAAAGCACAGACTACATTTATTTCTTCAGCTTAGTTTTAAACAGCTTTTTAAGGAGCTGCATAAGTTTATGACAAATAATAGTGTGGATAGCTAGGAAGCTAATAAAAACTAAGCTATGCAGAGTATGGGGAGCAGCATCTCTACACCTTGTTTGACTTCTGCAAAAGCCTCCATGATTTGAATCCATTTTACCGGCTAGTAGTCCATTTAACCTAAATTCATTGACAAGGCTACTCCTATACCCTAGAAATAGGCACCTACAGAATGCAGTTGGTCACATCGCTTGCTCTCTGTATACACTGGGGAGAGAAATAGAAGAAGAAGGCTTAATTTTCAGAAATTAAAAAAAGAGATTGGAAAACCAACCAACCAACCAACCAACCAATCAACCAAAAACTTTCTAAAGTCTTTCTAACTGTTGTAAACCCTGGATCAGAAAACCTCCAGAGACTGTAGTATCTCCTATAGTGGTAAATGCAAAGAACAAGATATTTAGAGAAAAAAATAATGGTACATGTAGACTTCTTGTTGCCTTATTCTTGAACTATTGCAGATCCAATAGTTAAGCTAGCTCAATTTCTTTCAGCCCTTTACAATTTTTAGACCATGAAAAATTCTCCATAAGAACTTTGGATCTTTTTGAAAATTTTGCATGTGTCCATTGCCTATAATTCATGCAAGCCTGTTCACAACAACAAAAAAAAAATGGAATTATTGTGTAAAAAAGTTAGAATTCTTCATATTTATAGTCTCATACACTACTTCAAATAAAATAGGATGAAGATTGCTTCTAACAAACCAAAGTGAGGCAAAATCAGTGCATTTTAATTGCAGATCTTCCCCATCTAATTCATAAGAATATTTTGTTTTATTTTATATTGAAACTAAAAGTTCACATGATTTAAGTACATAATCATACATATTACTGATATCATAACTACTTATTTGTCAGTTCATGGTCGTTGTTCTTTCCTCTTTATGAAGAATTGAAGTTTCAATCCACCGTCAACTGATAACACAGTTAATTGTATGTCTTAAATTAGCTGGTAGACAGGAATTACAATGCAATGCAGAAGATTTTGTATGCAGTAATTTTCCTCACTTCATGAAAACATTAGTAAAACTAATATTTGAGCACTAATAAGCAGGTATATATTTTGCATTTGTCATCATCAATTGATAATTCACAGAATCACAGAATGGTTGAGGTTGGAAGGGACCTCTAGAGATCACTTAGTCCAGCCCCCTGCTCCAGCAGGGACACCCAGAGCACGGGGCACAGGGTGGCAGCCAGGCGGGTTGGGAAGATCTCCAGAGAAGGAGCCTGCACAGCCTCTCTGGGCAGCCTCTTCCAGGGCTCTGGCACCCTCACAGGAAAGAAGTTCTTCCTCACATGGGGATGGAACTTCCTGTGTTTCAACTTGTGCCCATTACCCCTTGTCCTGTCACTGGCCACCACCGAGAAGAGTTTGGCCCCATCCTCCCTACATTCTCCCCTCAGGTACCTGTACATGTTGATCAGATCCCCTCTCAATCTTCTCTTCTCTAGGGTAATTCATCTTCAGACAAAAAGTTGTCAGGGGTTGTGGATGTTTTAAATTGTTTGACTAACTAGATAAATCCTAAATTAGACCTTCTTGACAAACATCTTAGTTTTGTCATGTACACTGGAAGCTATTATATCCTTTTCTTGCAGTCCTAATTTGAGGTCATCAACCATTTTAAATATATCACAGAAGAAATTTAATTAAATTTAGTTTTCAAGGTGATATCACAGCTCAAGCTGAAAGGAAAATTTACATTTGAGGCACAATATGAAAATGAACCAAAGGCATTTGCTTCCGTAGCTGACACAGTGTAAAGTAATAATGTTACTGCTTTTCTTCTGGTTTCATTTCAGAGAGCTGAAAAAAGCTCTTTTATCTTTGATACTTTTAATTGTTTCTAGACCTGAGTCCAAGGCTTCGTACCAAGTAACAAGTTTACAAGCTTTTTTTGTTTATTTGTTTTTAGCTTCAAGTGCTTCCCAATGTAAACTGCATTATTTTAACCATTTAGAGATGAGATAATCTATAGTATTTCAGTGACAAAGATGTAATGTCTATTACAGAAGCATCACTAAAGCAACACAGGTGAACATGCTGAATGGTTCGAAGTAAAAGAAGTAAAGAGGTTTTCAGAGATGCCTGAAGCCCACCCACCTCTTCAGCCTGTTTGGAAGCAGGGCTAAGGAATAACCACAGGGTCATAAAGTAAAGTTTGATGAGAATCGCAACAGAAAAAAGAAAAAAAAAGCTGCTCAGATGCTGTCTTGCCCTGTTTTTCCCTGAAGGACCCAAATGCTCCCATTTTAAACTCTACAGATTTGTTTTTATTCCCTCATAAACATCTTTTTCTGTGCGCATATCTGCAAAATTTTCTGTTCTTATTAAATTCCTCTGGCATTTTGGGTCAGAAGAAACTTAAAATTTCCAAGTTATTTCATAAAAGCACATGGCTGAATTTGCTTTCCTCTGTAATCACTTGCAGACATTTAGATGTAACCCACAAACCTTCAGCGTTCCCTGACCCTTAAGGTTGAAAACCAATGAACTTGGATGATTTGTTTCTATACCATGTGGTTATAAATATAAAATAAATTGGTAAAATTCAGACTCAATGATAGATGATTCAATGATAGATTCATGGGCTTAAGGTCAAATGGCACTGAATGTTCTGCAATCCTTCTCTAAAGGAAATGTGTCTTGAAGACAGTTGGACTGATCCAAAACAGCTAAACAGTGCAAATAATCAGTACCTGAGCTCATGCTCTGGCCTGCTCTGATTTTGTGGTACAGATGTATTTGTTGTGAGCAGCATTTAGTCAAAAAGTGGAAATTAAATGAATCTGACATCAATAACTAGAACATTTTGATTTCATTGTCACCCAGAATGGATAACACTGACTATTGTGTATTTGGCAAGGCTTGCTGTGCACTTGCTCATGTACTAATAATCTTCTTCTCTGCATGGGTGGTGCTTATTGACACTGAGAGCTTGTACAGCCCCTCACTACGCGTGCTGGGGGTAAAGATGCCTAGTTACTGTTACTGTTAGTGAGTATTATTTGTATTCTACTTGAGCTCATAGGAATGGAATAAAGTCCTGTCACAACTTAATGGGTCTCTACTGCTAAATCACTGCTGCTAACTAGAAATGTCATTGCAAAACTGAATTGAAACACGCTAATTTTTCAAGGAACATGGATCCTCCTACAGCATTTTATTACAGTAATGCTATTTACTTTCCCTTCCCCACCCAAGTGAGAAAAAAGCAATTTAAAGTTTCTGCAATAAACATTGCTCCCTGATTAACTACATCCAACACTGCCTTTTTGTTTCCAACTTAAGCATTAAAAACATAATTTACAAAATGTCTGCTATTAACATCATAATGAACATGCATGCTTTTGAATTGTCTGTCAACTATTAGTCTCTAAATTACTTATGTAACTGTTACAATTTCAACTCAACTGTAGAGGAGAGAAAAAATTTCTTTATCCCCTGTTTGATCCAACTTTTACTGTCACTCCCCTCACAGTAGGAGGTCAAGGACTGTACTCCTTGAATACCTAGGTACTCCAGAATGCATAGCTATTCTGAGAACGTGCCAGTGCTGGGAGGGGAAAAAAAAAAAGGGTCTGGTAGAATGAGATGCAGCTGTGCCATGTCCTTGCTGCCTGGGCAGGCAACTGGAGCTAAGAGAGATGTAGCTCTTTCTTCACCAAGAAAAAGCTAAGAGAGAAGGCGCAAGGAAAGAAGAAAGCAGGGACTAGCTTAAGTTGGAAAGTGCCTTTGGAGGTCTTCTGATTCACACCCCTGCTCAAAGTTACATCAATTGCTCAGAGTCTTGTCTGATCATGTTTTAGTACCACAAAAAAATGTAGACTCTACAAGCTCTCTTAGCAAACAGTTCCAGTGTCTGGGCACTCTCGTGGTCAATAACTCTTTTCTTATAATTAATCAGAATTTTCCTTGGTGCAATTTGTGTCTAGTCCTGGACACCTTCCACTGGACTTTCTCCAGTTTGTCAATGCCCTTCTTGCACTGTAAGCCCATAAAACTCTGTAAGTAGTACATTTTTCCTTTCAGGGATCCCCGCAGCCCACATGGATATAACTGTAATAATCCCAGATAAAATCCTGTGACAGTAACATTATTCTGAATAGTCAGGAAGAACCAATGCATCTGGTGCAGGAAGTCTGTTTGGGATGCATGATGGTAACAGCAAAGTTAACACACATTTCCGGCAAGACTCTAAATTAGCTCTTTTGCCTGGTTTTGTTCAATAAAAACTTTGAGAAATTGAAAACTAAATTAGCAGTGGACATTTCTGAGTGGTTAAAAGAACTGTTTGCTGAAGCCCTCCTGCAGTCTATTTGCTTGGTTTGCAGTAGGTAGCACTGCAAATTTGCAAACTTCTCACTAATCATTCTCTTAAGACAGTGAGAAACCTCATTGCATTTTCCAATGGCTTGTAAGAGCTGGCTATCCATCAGTTATGGTTTGAAACAAGCCTTTACAAGTTATTTCGTGCCAGGCCATAAAATCAAATCTACAGCGTCAGAATATGACATGCTCTAAATGACTCCAACTTTGATCTCATTTTGATAAATGAGCAGAACCTTTATTTATGCAGGACCTTTATGTACTGCAAACATGTATTTTTTCAGACAAATAGAAACAAATTACTAGGAAAAAAAAAAATACCAACATTGTGTAAAGTTAATCTGAATTCCATGTATTGGACCTGGAGTCCCATACAAAAAAATATTCAGAAAACAGACCTAATCTTTCAGGGTAACACTCAAGGAGGACTGACACAATGGCTGAAATCAGTAGCTCATTCCAATAGCTATTCCAGAAAAAAAATAAACTAGTCAGCATAGTGCCTGTGAAAATCCTAAGAACCTGCTCATATCAATCTTAATTTGGTGAGAAGTTCCTGAATATCCATATAACCATTGAATTATTTCTCTATTCTGTAGTGTCTCTGTATTTACAGGGGGTAGCCCTTTATTACTGCCATGCATCACACACAATTTACCATTCTGTGTTCTGCAGTAGCTCAGATATTCTGATCAATTAGTGAAGGTATCAAGGTCCTGTTTCCTCAGGGAAGGACTTAAAGCGGCAAAGTTCAGTTACTTGCATGAATAGATATACTCAGGGTCTGCAGAAACCCAAACTGATACAGAAGAAGCATTTCTACTCCTATAACCTTAGAAAGTCACATCTTTAAGTTTGGTCTATGGTAAAAACTAGTAACACTTTGTAATCTAAAGCTAGTGTGCTATCTAAATGAATTACTTTAGAAAACTAGTTATGAATGGCAGTTCAAAATAATGCCTGATGCTTGCAAAACATGACAGAGGAGGACTTTCCACTGGTCGAGGAGGATTGGGTTAGGGATTATTCAGGCAAACTGGACACCCATAAATCTCTGGGCCCGGATGGGCTGCACCCAAGAGTGCGGAGGGAACTGGTGGGGGTTATTGCTCAGCCGCTCTCCATCATCTTCGAGAGGTCATGGAGAGCAGAGGAGGTGCCAGAGGACTGGAAGAAACCAATGTCACT
This sequence comes from Nothocercus julius, assembly GCA_013398735.1. NCBI lineage: Eukaryota > Metazoa > Chordata > Aves > Tinamiformes > Tinamidae > Nothocercus > Nothocercus julius. Next base: position 12,236 of record VZSV01000044.1, on the reverse strand, counting down.
CCAGTCTTCAAAAAGGGCAAGAGGGAGGAGCTGGGAAACTACAGGCCGATCAGCCTCACCTCCACCCCTGGAATGGTGATGGAGCAGCTCATCCTAAAGAGGATCTCTAGGCATGTGAAGGAAAAGGAGATCAGGAGTAGTCAGCATGGATTCATCAAGGGGAAGTTGTGTTTGACAAACCTAATAGCCTTCTACGATGGGGTGACTAGCTGGATGGACGATGAGAGAGCCTTCAGTATTGTCTACCTTGACTTCAGCGAGGCTTTCAACACAGTCTCCCATAACATCCCCAGGGAAAACTCAGGAAGTGTGGACTGGACGAATGGACAGTGAGGTGGATTGAGACCTGATTGGATGGCAGAGCTCAGAGGGTGGTAATAATTGGGGCCGAGTCTAATTGGAGGCCTGTGGGGTCCCGCAGGAGTCAGTACTGGGCCCAGTGCTGTTCAACTTGTTCATCAATGACTTGGACGAGGGCACAGAGTGCACCCTGAGCAAGTTTGTGGACGATACCAAACTGAGCAGAATGGCCGACACTCCAGAGGGCTGAGCTGCCATCCAGAGGGACCTAGACAGGTTGGAGAGTTGGGCAGAGGAACCTCATTAGATTCAACAAGGACAAGTGCACCTTATGGGGAGACCTAGGGGTCCTGCACCTGGGGGGGAATGACCCCAGACACCAGGACAGATTAGGGGTTGACTTGCTGGAAAGCAGCTCCACAGAGACGGATCTAGGAGTCCTGGTTGACAAGTTAACCATGAGGCAGCAATGTGCCCTCGTGGCCAAGGCGGCCAACGGAATCCTGGCCTTCTAATTACATCATTATATCATTCTAATTACACAGTGGCACTGGATGAATAGAAAAGGAAAACTCGGCCCTTAAAACCAGCGTTCTGTAGAATCCTGCATAATAAGAATATTCTGGTTTGAGATGAATCTCACATTGACTATCACATGTTGATTAAAAGATTAAAGGACAGAGTTTTTAATTTATTGTGAAAATCTAATTAAGAAAACAAAAAAGGAACAAACAGCTTCAACTTTCTTTCCATCCACATAGTTTATTGAAGTGAAAACTCAGAACAATTAACCATTTTTAGTGCTGGAAAATGTTTATTGTCAAATACCACTTTCAGAAAAACTTTCCTCTACATGATTACCTTTGCGCCAACTCGGAAAGGCATTTTGTACTACTGTAACATCTGCCACTATTATCCGGACATCCTTTTGGAGCATGATTATTGTTACTGATAGAGCTGTCCTGCACAACCTCAGCAAGACCAATAAAATGCAACACAGTAAGATTTTTGCCAAATATATTAAATTACAAAATAACAGTATGAGCTCATGAAAAACAAAAACAAGCCGTATTTATTTCTCTAAAATATACATTTTATAGTTTATCTCAGGCAATTTCAAAACAAGTGTATTATCTGAACACAAACATTTCAGTGAATTTTATGTGGTTCCCTTGTAACAGAGAGTAACAAATAAGACTTTTACAATTAAACAAACTTAGGTTACTGAGAAAAGGAATGATGTGTTTGACCAATACCTATGCATTCCCAAATTATGATGCAACCCTTTTCAGCTGACGACACTTAATTTGAGGAGATCAGGTACCAAATTCTATGAAACTGTGCTTATCTGCACTGAATGTCAAGTGAAATTTAACACAGATATCTCTGTATTTTCCTTTATCTAAAACAACTTCACCATCTTACAATTAACTTGGAATATTTGGCAGTTATTTACTTTATACAGCAATAAATCCCTTAAATTTCTCTTCTATTTGAGCTAAATATTTTGGACAAAATGTTCTTTTGAATGTGGGAGTACATATAATGGTTTAATAAAAAAAATGTTTAGCACTCAGTAAACAACAATTTCATTGTAGCAAAACCATAACAATCTCTCCTTTCCACTGAGTAGGCTCAAAATACAAAATATTTTAAATCTCTTCATGTGGTTGTGGGCTTGCCCTTGTGATTTCAGTATCACCTTTAGAGAGGTCCACCTTTCATTCAGGAAGATAACACAGAACCAGTTGGTCCTTCTACTTGTCAAAGAAGAATGAATGTTTGATTTAATATATTCTAAACATGAAAGTGATACCTTATCTCTAAAGCGAGATCAAATTCTGGGGTGTCATTTTCGATTGCTTTAAAGAAGGCCAATCCTTTAACCGAGTTCCAAAATAAATACAACTTGGTGCACGGTAACGTCACTTGTTCCAAAACTTTCAATATTCGTTAAGAACTCCCAACTCTATCCCTGGGAATAATCCGTAGATCTGAACCATGCTTCAGAAATACATTTCCTAAAACAAACAGAAAAAAAGTTGGTCATGCCCAAGTTAGATATGATACATATGTATCAAATAAAATTCCTTCAGGAAAAGTTACCTGCAAAGGCATACACATACAAAGGACAGTGATAACAGTGATAATCATGAGGTGAGCGTCCAACATCTTTGTAGTAATTTCTCCAATATATCAGAAATTAGTTTGGGGTTTCGGTTCTCACAGAATCTTACCTTCTTCCCCTATACCTGCATACTCCAAAGAATCCTTCTTGAGTTCTCCGGGGAGAAATAAGTAAAAGTACCAAATGCAAACATAAGCAAAAACACCAGAGTAACGAAGATGATTAAGGGACTGGAACATCTATCTTATGAGGAAAGACTAAGCAAGCTGGACCTGTTTAGCCTGGAGAAGATTAAGAAGGGATCTTATCAATATGTGTAAATACTCAAGAGGAGAATGTAAACGGGATTAGGCCAAACTCTTCTCGGTGGTGGCCAGACACAGGACAAGGGGTAATGGGTATAAACTAAAACAGAAGAAGTTCCATCTCCATGTGAGGAAGAACTTCTTTCCTGTGAGGGTGACAGAGCCCTGGAAGAGGCTGCCCAGAGCAGTCGTGCAGGCTCCTTCTCTGGAGATCTTCCAAACCCGCCTGGCTGCCACCCTGTGCCCCGTGCTCTAGGTGACCCTGCGTCTGCAGGGGGATTGGACTAGATGATCTCTAGAGGTCCCTTCCAACCTCAACCATTCTGTGATTCTGTAAAAATACCAGACCCAGAGTCTTGCATTATAAACTTTTAAGCTTTGGTCTTATAAACTTTGTAGTTCTATACTTTAAGATACCTGTTTTTGCTCACATGTTATAACAATTTCAAGACCAGGAAATCAAGTTTTACTTCTCTATAACTAAGACATTCATGCATATACTCATTCTTAATTCTCTCCATGGTTCAACTCTGCTGTATCTGCCCTTTGGAAGGGCCTTGCTGTTGTTTAACATAAGTCAGTCCTACTTCGGCCTGCAAAATTTTTGGACTTCATTCTTATATGTTACTGTATAGTCTTAATCATGATAGCCATTTCAGGAAGGGAAAATACATAAATAAGTATCTAGAATCTACAGCTCTAGAATATTTTGCTCAGAATTCTCATTAAATGCTATTTTCTTCTACTGAATGAGTAACATCTGAAAATGAGGCCACACTGTTAAACACGCGACGCATTATTTAATTAGTGTATGGAGTTATACTTTTAAAATTTACTTTATATGTTAATACATTAACAATGTTATTACACAAAGCACACTATTTGGACTTCTACAATACTGAGTTTTAATAACATCTACCTATACTCATTCATCTTCGTGTCATCTTGTAAAAAGAAAACCATATTTCTTTTCCAAGCATCCCATTTCATAGATTCACAGTGTTTTCTTAACAAAAGATTAAGATATTTAACTTTTTTTTTTTTTTTTTTTTTTTTTACTATTTATTAATATAGTGGAACAAACTCCATTTTTTTCAAACTTCACATTTCTGGCACATAGATCAGGGTCAACACTATTCCATTTATCAACATAATGAGGATTAGAAAATCCATTCAAAGCTTGTATAATCACAAAGCATTCTTTGTTTTTAGAGGTCTCCCAACACCACATAGCAGTAAGGCTTGAAGATAAATTCTTCATAAAATCTAACTCTGGCAAACCAGAGAACTAATCTTAGTAATCTAGATGAAAAGTATTTGTGTTACAATGTCTACATAAAATTCTAAAATTTCAGAATAGGATACAGATACACCTTTTGCAGGCAAAAGTTGACCTCTCTTTCCATCGTTAATATCACCACGGTTTTATTAAACTACTCCTTGAACTACAGAAGCTTTCAAATTGAAATCAATACAGGAATTAAGTGCTAAGCTTTGCGTTTCCAGTTTTCATTTCCCCTGTTCTGCAGAATCATGTATGAAGAATGAAATTGAGGAATGAGGTATTACTTTTGCTCAGAAGGGTAAAGAAATAAAGGAACAGCAAAAAATTTTGAAATCCACAGGAATTAGTAAGATGTTATTCCTAGACGGTATTATTTTGGAAAGTTTTTGAGAACTGACTGCTCAGTCTACAGGAACTTTAAAATACACAAGGAGCGTTTCAAATAAAAGTTCCTGACCAAGTTTCTGGGTTAGCAATTAATATGGCTGAATATGACATTGTATCTAAATTATCACATGTCTTGGTAATCTAAGGACGGATATACTCTTCCCTATAAGAAGTCTTGGGTTGGTTTGTTCCCTTGCCCCTCTTTCTCAATTTATGGGCAACACTACATAACATTGCCAGGCAATGGTACCTTCTACATTTAAGAGTCTGTAGCTGCTGCTCTTATATCCCCTCTCAATTTTCTCTATGGGCTTTTACTTTATTTACCTTACATTGCTAAGTAAATGATAATATCTCACTTTCCGATTTTCTCTTTAGATTCAAAAAGATAGATAACATCTGTCAGACACACAGGGCACAAAAAAAATGAGATGTGGCAGAGACTCCATCCAAACAACGGAGAGGTGACAAGAGAGTCTCCATTAAGTATCAATCATATTTAAAATAGAAATATTTAGTTTTCACTGGATGAATGTGCTCAAGGAACACCAAAGCCAAATTTTATTATGCATTAGTAGGCAGTTATTACCATTTTTTTTCCCATATCCCATCCCACAATAATTCATGTCTCAAGTGGTTCACAATTAGGCTACTAATTTCAAATTAAATTAAAGCATAACTTTAAAAAACAAGTTCAGTCAGTAGACAACTGCTTCTGGACTACAACTACTACTAATATCATTCAAAACTGGTACTAAGTATCAAAACAATACAGGAGATGATTGGCAAAGGTTTTCTACTTCCCTGTGACAGAAGGAACTTCTTGACTTAACGCAGGTCTCCACCTGGAAGTTACTGCTTATTTGATGAGAACAAGAGGGTTACACACAAGAACATTTTTTTTTTTTTTTTTTAAATGTGCTACCCACAGTTCCTGCACTAAAACTGATTGTTTTCTAAATGTACCTTTTCAGGACTGCTGAAGTGCCAAATACTACTGAACTAGGTACTGGGAGGGAGAAAGGGGGAGAATATGGCTACTGCTTTAATAATGTGTAACAGTATTGCTTTTAAAATTGCACTAAATAACAAAACTCTGAAGATCACAAATGTCTTATTCAGAGACATAAATAACCAAATGTCAAACATTATATGGAACTAACATACACAAAACTGACTATAGTTTTATAGTCCCACATGGAGATGGAACTTCCTGCATTTTAATTTATACCCATTACCCTTTGCCCTGTCATTGACTACCACCAAGAAGAGTTTGGCCCCATCCTCCTTACATTCACCCCTCAGGTGCTTATACATACTGATCAGATCTCCTCTCAATCTTCTCTTCTCTGGGCTAAACAGGCCCAGCTCGCTTAGTCTTTCCTCATAGAATAGATGCTCCAGTCCATCATCTTCGTAGCCCTACACTGGACCCTCTCGAGAAGCTCCATGTCCCTCTTATCCTGGAGAGCCCTGAACTGCACCTAGTACTACAAGTGTGGCCTCACTAGAGCTGAGGAGAGGGGGAGGATCATTTCCCTCAACCTGCTGGCAACACTCCTCCTCATGCAGGCCAAGATCCCATTGGCCTTCTTGGATATGAGGACACATTGCTGCCTCATGGTTAACTTGTTGTCAACCAGGACTCCAAAATCCCTCTCTATGGAGCTGCTTTCCAGCAGGTCAACCCCTAATCTGTCCTGGTGTCTGGGGTTATTCCTGGACAGGTGCAGGACCCTGCACTTGTCCTTGTTGAGACTCATAAGGTTCAACCTCTGCCTAACTCTCCAACCTGTCTAGGTCCCTCTGGATGGCAACACAGCCCCCTGGAGTGTCGGCCATTCCACCCAGTTTGGTATTGTCCACAAACTTGCTCAGGGTGCACTCTGTGCCCTCATCCAAATCATTGATGAACAAGTTGAACAGCACTGGGCCCAGTACTGACCCCTGCGGGACACCACTGGCCACAGGCCTCCAACTAGACTTGGCTCCATTTATCACTACCCTCTGAGCTCTGCCATCCAATCAGGTCTCAATCCACCTCACTGTCCACTCGTCCAGTTCACACTTCTGGAGCTTTCCTATGAGAATGTTATGGGAGATGGTGTCAAAAGCCTTGCTGAAGTCAAAGTAGACATTTTGTCATCAGCACTGTAGCTCCAGTTAAGATAACATCGAAGACTCTCCCATCGTCCATCCAGCCAGTCACCCCATTGTGGAAGGCTATCAGGTTCGTCAAACATGACTTCCCCTTGGTGAATCCATGCTGATTATTCTTGATCACCTTCTTTTCCTTGACATGCCTAGAGATGGTCTCTAGCATGAACTTTCCAGGGACAGAGGTGAGGCTAACCTCATTTGAGAAATCATAACTTAAAATATACGACACGCTAGATTGCCATAAATTAAAAAATAACTTTTTAATATTGATCTTCATAAACAACTACTTACCTGCTGTCTGTGCAGGGTTTATTCCTATTCCATCTAGATAAGAATTAATTTTTTTTATTGGTGAGGAGAAGGGAAGAAAGAGAAGGAAAAACAAGTATCAGGACAGTTGACACTAAACACACAGCTTCAAAAATATAACATGATAAAAAATATCCTATATGGCTATTACATCAGTCCTTCGAGCAGCTATTTCTTATAATGAAAACCAGTCTCATTAAAGTGCTGACAAGAAAGCTTCAGCATAGAAAACCCAAGTTATATGCTAGGATAAAAAAACTCAAATTAGTAGAAGGTTTAATCCCTTCCCAAGCAGTATAAATAGTGGTGCAATATTATTAAGTTCGCTTTGCAGTTGTACAGTCTGTGGAAGACTTTTTTTTTTTTAAATCAATATCTCTTAACAGAAAGTACAAAATTATACTCTTACCATTTGTTATAATGGCACTTGTTGCTGCGGGAACTTTGAACTAAAGGAAACAAAGAGTAGGACAAAATACCATAAGAAAGTTGAAAATATATAGGGAATATTCAAACTAATTATAACTTTATCTGGTTTGGAAAACAATATCCAATTATTTTTATTTATTACATAAGGTCCCCCAAACTTAAAATTAGCTTTGATTATACCATGCATGAAGCAGCAACTGAGAAAACAGAAATGAACTTCTGGAAAGTATATCTGTTACATCAATCACTGTGAAGAGCCAATACTTAGAGAAAAGACTAAGAAAACAGATACCAAAATCTCCTGGAATAAAACTAAGCAATATAAAATCTTACACCTGTGACACATGTATATACTCATATGCATGCCCTTAAGTGCTCTTGACAAATATAAGCATTCACAAGACCAAAAGTTTGTGCAAAGACATTGTGTGTTGAGGGGAAAAAAAATTATCTGATATGAAAACAGAATCCACACCAAGAAAATAACTTTAATCATACAAAACAAATTCAGTGAGCACTTAGCATCTATTGCCATCACAAAGATCATCACAAAGAGAACCTCCTGTGGCCCTGATTGCTAACAGAGAGGAGCTGAACTAGAATTGGTTTGAACCAATTTCCCACATATATCCTCAGCTCTCTTTGGACCTCTCCAATAGCAAGTATCTATACACCCTTCTCTTTATGTTGCATTAAAAAAAAAAAAAAAAAAAAGAGTTAAGGAATTACCAAGTATTTCTCAGGAAGGAGTGCAGAGCTCTCCCATCTGCCAAGCCCTTAAGTCATCATTTCAACTACAGGGGAACTAACTGTTTTCCCTGTTATCTGATAGCTCAGCTCAAGATTTTGAGCTCTGATCTGCAGAAACTCTTTGCACTTGCAATACCTAAAGCTCATAATAATTGTGCTTGAATGCAGTACTTAATTCTTAGCATACTGGAAAACACTTGTGTTGATTTGTATAATCTTTCATTAGACACACAAAAAAAAATAATCTGAAACCTTTTCACTTAATCTCTTTCAGCTTTTTATCCATTTCAGGTAAATAATGTCACTCCATCTTCTTGCAGGGTAGCCTGAAAACATTAACATTGGCAAAAAGATAATCATACATTAGTTACCAGGGTCAGTATAGAAAGGTCCATGAAGAAAGTAACAAATTTGTTTTCCACGCAAGATTTGAATAATAAACTTGATAAAAAAGCGGCTATATATTTAGCAGTAAGAACTTAAAAAATAACACGCTATCTTGTAACAGCTAATGCATACATATCATACACTGAAGAAAGACAGTTTTTCATACAGCTTGCTAGCTTTGGGTTTCCTTGCAATCTTAACAGCTTTTAAACAGTTCTTCTTACATAACAGGAGAATACAAGTTTATAAGGTTTGAACACTGAGGTATTATTACTGTCAATCATATTAAATCCTGTTTCCTGGAAGGAGTTCATCTCCAGTTCAAATATCAAAGGAATAAAACACAAAGAAAACATCAAACGAGCTAGCAAACATACAGTTAATTTAATACTTACTTTTCAACAAACAGGTTTTGCATATAAATAGGTGATATTACTTATATTTCATCCTACATCACCTGACAAAAATAAAAGTGTAATCTCTAGTATGTTGAGTGCCTCTGCTCATTTGTTTTTCATTTCTTTTGATACATGACAATCCCTGAATGTGATAGATTACTCTTCAGGAGGAGAACCTATCTAATTCAGCCACCCTATGTGCATGGGAGAACTGTGTAGCAGTCATCCAGGAAAACAGTCAAAAATTCAGCAGTTAAGACAGTCTTATTGTTTCATATGATACGGTATTAGGAGAGGATGAACCACTTAGTCTAAACCACTGGGCCAAACAGCAAAAAGTTTACTACATTCAGTTGTTGGCTAAATATTCACTACAGTGAGAAAGATCACAGGGGTAATATACGAATGGAAACTAGCACTGGAAATAACTCCATGTGATTTGGGTGCAAAATGATTTATATATTTTATTTGATCTAAGTAGAAAATCCTTCCTATATCTGTTAAGTGTACATTTCCAATGCTGAAAATACACAGATTTTTTATGAGTGAACTTAAATGGATGCTCAAGTGTCAAAGGAATATCATATTCACCTTGTAATCCCTTGCTGGTTCTGAAACCAGAATGGGTAACGAATTACCCAACCCCACCCTCTATTCCAAATTTGCAAAAATTTCAAAAGAGCTAATGAATCAATAACCAAGGCTATCGCACAACTTTTTTGCCGTGCTAAGAAGTAATTTGATTGTTGATGCTGACAAATGTGTAAGTAAGAGAGGCCAATCTTATGCCAAAAATTACATTCCTTTCTTAATTTTTAAGAAGAAAAATAACCATCCCCTACAGCAATAAATTCACTCCCTTTCAAAGCAATAAAAGCAGGTAAGTATCAAAATACAGTATTTTAGCACCAATCAACAATAATATTAGAATAAAAAAGGAATAGTTTTAAAAAAGCAAAAAAGCAATTTATGAAGCAACAAGATGTAATTTTATTTACTGGAAATGATGACAATTTTAGTAATAAAACCTCTCTTACACTTGTAAAATTAAATACTGTGCAAATTCATACTATGCAGAGAATATGCACTAAACAAAAAGCTTTGAAAGGTAAATAATAAAAACATCAATAGACAACACAAACTATAGATGAAAACGTTAACATTGCCACAATTCACTGTGACAACTGTGAAGAAACTTACAAATAGATACAAACTGAACAGTACCCTATACTCTGTGTATGTTTTCATATATAGTCTATAAGACACACATGGGAAGAAAAAGAATTCAAAGAGTTAAATTTGCATTATACAAACAACAAACTATCACATTCAAATAAGTAAGTTAGGAAATCTGCTAAGGCTTAACAGCCAAAGTTCCCAAAATTAAGTCTCCTTCTACCCCAAGACCTCTAGACACTCTAGATGCTCTAGAACAGGTATTGAATTAAAAATTACAAAAAATACACTCATTCCCAAGAAGGAATTTACAAAGCATTTTGTCTTGCCTTGCCTCACAGACACGTAGAAGATTCAGTAACACAACAGCAATGAGAACTAAAATCAGAGTTATAATCTGAAAAAAAATCAATTATATGTTTCTTTCATTAGCATAAATGCTTTAACACTGTTGTAGGGGAAGAAAAGAGGCATTACTCACAATTCACTTAAACATATGTATACATATACGTGTGTGTGTGTGTGTGTGTGTGTGTGTGTGTGTGTGTATATACATATAGATAGATAGATAGATGGAGGCATTTAATACAACGACACAAGTGCTCAATAACAACAGGCTCTTTTCCACTCCATAACACTTTTTTTTTCCAAGCATCCAAAAATCATATATAATTCCCCTATAAAAACGGGTGATCCACAGTTCTCTGAGATCCCAAGGACACTCAAAATACTCATGCCAACTAAAGGAATGCTTTGCTAAATGTGGATATGTAAATACCTCCTTTCTAGCTGCACAGAGAGCCATATCACTGCCTGGAAGGTCAGGTCGTAGATCTGGCAGCCCCACACAGGTAGCTGTAACACCCATGTCCACGCAAACCAGGCAACAGGAGAGCAGCACACTTCATGCTAAATTAACCATTGTACTTTTCAAGCAAAAAGTCGCGGCTTTAGGCAATAATGTAAAGAGTTTAAGAAGTCGCCGTTCTCTACTTACTTCCTCCGCGGCAAACTTCAAGACCGCTGTGAATGGGGTGCTTTCGGGCACGCTCAGCCTGAGAAAAAATGACAACTGTTCAATTGAATATAGCCCACTTAGAGAATAAGCGTCAAAGTACTTCAAACACCAGGAGCACCGCGTGTCACTTCACGCGGGGAAGGCGAAACGCGTTTTTCGCTCTCGGCGGCCCCCCCCCACGCCCCGCCGCACTCACACTTTGTAGGGCAGCCGCGGGTCTGAAGTGAGCGTCACTTTGAAGGTCACCTTCGACCTGTGGGGACGAGAGCGGAGGGTGAGCGGGGACGGCGCTCGGGAACGGGGAGAGGCCCGGGGAAGGGGCGCCGGGACCCCGAGCACTCACATGATCCCGCCGGGCCCTGCGCCGATCCCGCCGACACGTCAGCGCCGGCACCGCGCGCCGGGGCCTCTGCGCCCCGACCGCCGAGCTGCCCGCGGCGCGCCGGAGCAACGGGGCAAGGCAGAACGAGCCCTGCCGAAGGCTGCAGGACATAGAGAGGGAGTATGACCTTGCGACGCGGGGAGAGTGGATGCGGAGGAGGAGAGGAAGCACCTCGGTGGGTGCGGCCTACGGTTTCCAGCAAGGCGTTTGTGGAGGGCACTCCATGGGCTGCGGGGCGAGCAGGCAGGCAGAGCCAAGCCGCAGGACCCCCGGCTCTGCGTGACGTAACGGCGGGGGGAGGGGCGAGCGGGAGGGCTGCGGGTGGCTCGGGCTGGCCGGGCTGCTCGGCGAGAGCGAAGGGCGCAGGGCTGGGTCCGTGCAGGGCGTGTGTCCATCTGCCCTCCCTTAAGATAATTGGACAAACTGATCAGATCGCCAGGACTGAGCAGAGTGCAAGACCCTGCACTTGCCTTAGTCGAACTTCATGAGGTTCCTCTCCACCTAAGTGTCCGTCCTGTCCAGGTCCCTCTGAATGGCAGCGCAGCCTTCCGGTGTATCAGCCACTTCTCCCAGTACTGCATCATCATTGAATTTGCTGAGGGTGCACTCTCTCCTTTCATCCAGACCCTTAATGTAGAAGTTGAACGTGACTGGACCCTGTACTGACCCCAGGGGGACACCGCTAGCTACAGGCTTCTAGCTAGACTCTGCGCCATTGATCACAGCCCTTTGAGCTGTGTCATTCAGCCCGTTCTCAATCCACCTCATTGTGTCCATTCATGCCTGTGAGTATGCTGTGGGAGAGGGCATTGAAAGCCTTGC
>VZSV01000421.1:178162-189142 GCA_013398735.1 Nothocercus julius | reverse complement strand
GCGGACACGCGGGACGTGGGGACGGCCGCGTGCGCGTGCAGGCGCACGGGAGCAGATGGGTACCGCAACACCTGCACGTGCCCGCACAGGGCACGGGACACCAGAGGTGGTAGCGGTGGCAGCGGTGGCAGCGGACAGCCAGACGGAGGGACACCAGCGCCTACTGCACACGCGCAGGGAGCAGGCAGGTACAGGCAGACAAGGGACACCCACACGCACACACACAGACACAGGGCTACATGGACAAACACCAAACCACAGGAGTTCATCCACATATGGTGGGGTGGTCGGGGTGTGCGTGTGTGTGTGCAGCGAGGGTGCGGGTCGGTGCTGTGGCTGTGAGCCAAGGGGTTCACATGCAGAATGTGTGTGCGTGTGTGTGTTCATGTGTGTGTGCTGGGCCCCCAGAGGCAGTGTGCTTGCATGTGTGTGCATGCTGGCACCCTTCCCTTTTTGTGTACTTCTGCACCCCCGCCCCCATAATATGACCCCCCCAAACCTTCAGGCTCCCCCCACCTGGACACAGCACAGAAGGGGTTAATCCTGGCCTGTGTCCCCCTGCATGGGTCCTTGCAGCAGCAGTGGGAGCTGGGGAGTGAGAGGTGACACATGCACACACACCCCGGGAGTGGAGCAGCATTGCACCGAGTGACACGTGCTTAGCTGGGTGCAGAGACGCTCACACACATGCTCACACTGGGGTGCACATGGCACCACGGCGTGCACGACTTGGAGCATAGATCCCACTGCATATGTGCACACAGGGATATGGGCACACCTCGGTGTGTGTCCCTCGCTACACACACACAGTGACATGCAGTAACACATAGTGACATGTGCACACCTCGGTGCACATGCTGATGCTCACACACACACACACACACAGACATAAGCACGTGCATGGCAGTGACAGCCACGTGCACTCAGGCCACATGCTCTGGGTTTTGGTAGCACACGGCAATGTCCCTGTGCCCTGCATGTGCCAGCACTGCTGCTTGAGGGGCTGGGGGTAGCGGAGGGAGGAGCACAGATCTGGGGTGCCCTGCAGTGGGGAGGGGAAGGACTGGGTGCTCCTGTGCAGAGGCCAGGGAGGGGGAGGCCCCCACCAGTATTGGAGCCTTCAGGGATCTGGCCCAGGACTCCCCTGGCTGCAAGGAGGCAGCATCAGCTGCATGGTGAGGCTTAAAGGGAGCAGAGAGGAGCAAGTGCTGCTGCAAGGGTGCGCCCAGCCTGCATGGGGTGCATGGTGCAGCCTGCACAGCTGGCATCACACTGGCATCGCGGCCATGAGCTGTGGGCGGGCACTGCTCCGGAGGGCTGGGGGCAGCCGGGCCGGGATCACGCGGCCTCTGTCGCAGTCCGGCAGGCAGACACGGGAGAGAGGAGCCGCGCGCACGCGGTGCACGACCCCTGGCTGGCTCGAGGGCCCCATGGGAGCAGGGGGGGCACCAAAATGACAGAAAGGGCCGCTGGGGTGGGCCGGGCCACGGGAGCAGGTGCAGGGACCATGGGCTGCGGAGTGGGTGGGGGGGGACGATGTTGCTGACAAAGGCAGAACGCGATCCCCTGGCTGGACGCGGCACGGAGGCAAATTCAACCTTGAAATTTCCTAGCAGCCGGAGCAATTAAACCCAGCGGCCGTGGGGAGGGGTCCCTGTGCAGGGCTCCAGTGTGGCAGCTCCTGCAGCTCCCAGAGGTTTCCACGCTGCAGCGGGAGCAGGGATGCCCTTCCCTGGGCTCGGAGGAGCCAGCACATGGTGCAGCAGTCCCTCTCTCACCATGGGGAGACATGGGGCTTTTGCTCGGCTGTTGCTGCATGAGTCTTTTGTCCTTTCCCCGCTGGTGACAAAGCTGCTGTGGAGGCCAGGGGAGCTGCAGGGCCCCAGCCTGTGCGCCAGGGAAGCCGGCGCTACGGTTCCCTGGCACCAACGGTGCTGTGCCCTCCACGCAGGGACCCCCCTGCACCCTCAGCTGCTTGGCCCTGGCGCCCAGCCCCAGCGCAGCGCAGGACCTGGCTCGCGCCTGCGCCCTGCGCTCTGTCTCAGCTAATGCCCTGTGACAAGGCCAGGAAATTGCTGCTTAGGCTAATTCCTTGTTCTTGAGCTGCATTGGGCTTGTGGTGACCCTGCACTGCCGGATCCATCTCCCCCCACAACTCCGTCTGCTCTGGGGACAGGAGGGAACCTGCCCAGGAGGAGGGTCCTGGGCTAGGAGGGTGCAGAGCGTGTTGGCCAGGCCGGGGCCAGCCAAGCTGCCGTGCGTGGGACAGGGCTGGGCTGATGGTGGAGGCTTTGGGTCTGCGGCATCGCTGGGTGCAGAGGCGTCTCCTGCCACGCTGCCCCTGCCTGTAGCCCTACCCTGCCGCAGCAGTGCCCTGGCTGCAGCGGTGCCCTGGAGTTGCTGCCTGCCCCTGCCAGAGCATCGCCCTGGGAGGATGCAGTGTTGCTCTGCTGCAGGGCCGCCATGCTGCAGCATCACCCTCCAGGCATGGCTGGGGCCTGCAGAGCTTGGGACAAACCCCTCGCGCAGGTCCCTGGCACTGGCCTGGCCTGTCAGGCCTGTGGTTGTCGCACCCAGTGTCCTGCCAGGCAGAGATGCGTCAGCTCCGGCTGCCGGGAACCCGGACGGGAAGCGCTTTTCACCCTGAGCAGGACATGAAGGGCAGAACAAACAGACACCAACGGGAGCTCCCAATTTGAGCAGGGAAATGGCGGTTTCCTGCCGAGTGGGGCAGCGCGCCCTGCCTGGCAGGGCGCCCACAGTTCCGACGGCGCCGGTGTCACAGCCGGGCGCTGCATGGCCATCGCCCGGCCTGTCCGCTTGCGGCTGCTCCAGACTGGGAGCATGTGCAGGGCCCGGGCGCCACAGCAGGGACTGGGCACTGTGGGGAGGGTCTGGGCACTGTGGGGAGGGTCTGGGCACCACATGCAGCGAGTGGCTCCCCGCAGCACGTGGGCCCCGCACTGCCTGCCTGGTGCATCAGGGTGTCCGCAGCAGCGCCTTGGGGCTGCCCTGGTCCCGCCGAGCACTGGGCATCCCCTGCCCCCCAGCACCCCGTCCACAGGCCCAGGGCAGCCTGTCCTGGTGGGGGACGTGTGTGACACAGCCCTCGGGGCTGCCCGCGCCGGGGGCGTCTCCACGCGGTGCTGCCAGTTCCCCGTGACGGGGTAACGCGATTAGGGGCGGCAGGCGGCAGCTCAGCCCTCTAATTTGCTTCTGCCAAGGCGCCGCGCGCTGCCCCTGATCTATTATTTAGCGAATCCATTTCAATAACAGCGCTCCGTGACGAAGCGCCTGGCAGTAATGCAATTAGGGGCGCGCGCAGCCCCACCGCCGATAGAGATGCAGAGCGGTTTGCACATGGAAATTGCCTGCAAATGAATTTTCCTTTAATAAGGGAATAGCTTGGTGCAAAATTAAACTGTCAGTAGCGCAGGCGAGCAGGGCATTGGCAGGGGAGCTGCTCGCGGCCCCGAGCGCCCGGCACCCCGCGGCCGGGAGGAGGCCAAGCCCTTATTGGCAATAAGCGCCAGCGCGCTGGGGCACCCGGGGGACGTGCAGAGTGACGGCTGATGCGATTACACCGTGTGTACGCGACTCAGCCGCGCTCCCCGCGCGGTGCGGGGATCCCCAGCCGGGGGCTATTGGCAAATGATCTCTTCATTATGAGCGCGAGCGCGGGCCGAGCCGCCGCAGGTGCACGCGGCGCGCAGCGGCTCTCACGCAGTGTGCATGAGCGTGCACCGGCGCCCACCAGCTGCACACGGATGCGGCCTGCGCTACGCCTGGGCACGTGGGTGCAGACACGCGGGTCGGGGTGCGCGGGCGCCCGCCGTGACGCACAGAACGGCGTGTGCGATGCTGGCTGCGCCGCTCCACACGGACACGCGTGTGCGGAGCTGCAGTGGGAGCGGGGCGCAGGGCCGTGCACCGGGGAGCCTCGCAGGCTGGGGACAGGGACAGGACAGCTGCCGCCCTCCCCCCGAAACTCCACTCCCCATTGCCACCACCTCCATATGGGCCTGGGCCAAACTCCAGCCAAATGGTTGGGGGGTGGGCTGCATATCAAAGCCTCTGTGTGAGCAAACGCTGCTCCTGGGGTGCCATGGGCTGCTCCCCGCTGGCCTTGGGTCACAGTGAGACTCAGGGGGACATCCCCATCCCCACAGCTGGAATGAGCAGGGATGCCCCCCTCCCCATTTTTGGGATGAGCGGGGACATCCCCATTCCCATGACTGGGATGAGCAGGGGTGCCCCTGATCCCACGGACAGGGATGAGCAGGGATATCCCCATCCTTGTGGTTGGGAGCCACCGTGGCTCCAGCCCTGCAACTCCCGTTCTCCTGTGTGGGCTCGGCAGGAGGACGCGGTCGGTCTGCGGCACTGACTGCTCCGGCCCACGCGCACGAGGGATGCGCAGTGGTGATGACCCCCCGCCACACACCAGAGTGCCCGGCATTGGGGTGGCCTTGGGATGGCCATGGGGCTGTGTGACCCCCTCATCCTGCTGCTCATGCAGGGGATAGAGCCAGTGGGATGCTGATCCCAGGGGATGGGGACCAGGGACGGGTGCAGAGTGGCGTGATGAAGCAGCCTGGACCCAAGTGATGCCAGCGTCACCCCGTGTCACTGAGCACCCCAGTGCCTCATGAGCCACGCTGTGCTGCAAAGCTGCCCGAGCACTGGGGGCTACTGCAGACATGCAGAGTGCTGTTGGGCACAGTGGCACAACGTGGCATGGTGCAGCATGATGCAGCATGCCACAGCACAGCGCAGCATGGCACAGCACTGTGCAGAGTAGCATGGCATGTCACAAGACAGCATGGCACAATGCAACATGGTACAGCACACCAGGGCACAGCATGGTGCAGCACGGCACGGTGCAGCACGGCACGGGCGGGTGGTGCAGCACGTGCTGGGCCTGCAGCGGCGCGGGGGGATCGATGGGGGCCGTGCGCAGCGGGTCAGTGATATCATTAACCCCAAGGAGGCTGCAGGGCTGCGCCGCCAAGAGGTTAATTAAAAAGAAAAGTGCAGCCAAACGCGGCGGCGGGAATGGTGCGGGGGGGCGCGGGCCGGGCGCGGGGCCGCCTCGATGGCCCTGGCGGAGGCTGCCGCTCCGTGCGGGGCTGGGGGGCAGAGCAGGCAGGACCGGCTCCACCACGATCCCCCCAGCCCTGCGCATCCAGCACCGCAGTGCCCTGGGATCCGTCCCGGGGGTGTCGCAGTGTCCTGCCCCGGGCAGACGTGAGGACATGGCAGGGTGGCAGCACTGCAGCCTGCGGCAGCTGGACGGTGGCAGTGGGGCCGCCCCCATCCTGTCCTGCTCCGTCTTGTCCTGCCCATCCTCTCCTGCTGTCTAATCTGTCCCACTGTCTGTTCTGTCCTGCTGCCTGTCCCTCTGTCCTGTCGTGCTCAGTTCTGTCCCACTGCCCATCCTGTCTGTGCCGTCGGGGGGCTGCACATGCACACACTCTCTGCTGCACGCATGCATGCCTGCGCGAGCACACCTGGGCTGCTGCACACGCAGGTGCAATGGCGGGAGGTTGTTGCCAGCCCTTCCCATTGGGCTGAGAGGTGCCAGTGCCTCTGCCCGCAGCCGAGCACAGGGACTCTGCCCGGCGGCCGACTGCAGCGATCCCTTGCTGCATGTGCAGTAGTAGATCACCTTGTGCATGCTCCGTGGTGGATCCTCATTGCATGCTTGGCTGCGGATCCCTCGGAGCACACTTGATGGTGCATCAGTTGGTGCATGCTAGGCTGTGGATCACTCTGCACGCTCCACGGTGGACCCCTCAATGCTTGGTAGTGGATCCCTTGGCGCATGCTCGGTGGTGCCTCCTTTGGTGCACACTCAGCTGCGATGCGACACCTGCAGCCAGCACCTCGCTGCCCCCTCTGCACCCACCACTGGTTCTGCACGCCCGCGTCCCACATCTCGCGTCCCATGTTCCATGTCCTGCGTCCCGTGTCCCACGTCCCACGTCCTGCGTCGCTCGTCCCGTGCCGGCCGGGGCCTGTGGCCCCCCCGACTGGGCTGTAATCAGTCCCAGCAGGCCGGGCGGAGATGAAAGGCGCGCGCTGCGGCCCATCCATCACGCTGTTTTCTTAGCCTGCTCCCCGGCCCCGCGCGAGGGCCCTAAGTACCTGCCTGCCGGCGCGGCCCCATTTACGAGCCCCCCGCCCGCCCTGGCCCCCCAGTGCCGCTAATGGGCTTTGTAATGGCAAATTACAGAGTGTTACGAGGGGAAGATTAATCGCGGGGCCGGCCAGGCTCAGGCCTGCAGGAAACCCGATCGCCCGGGCGGCAGCAGGAATGCGGCGCTCCCGGCACGCTGACCCCGGCGGGACGCCCCGGCAGCCCCACGACGCAGGGCCCCGAACCCACAGACGTGTGTCCCCAGATGGGGGGACGTGGTCCCCAGGGCAGATGCTGGCCCTGTTGCAGCTGCCGTGGGACATGTCCCTGGGCGCCTGTGCCAGGAGGTAACTGCCACCACGGTGCCCCCCCCCCACCAGGTAGGTGACAGCCTGAGCCTGCACTGATGGAGGGGTTGTCCCCAGGACGGCACCTTCGTCCCTGCACAGCCCTGTCCCTGCATGGTCCTTGCATGGCCCTCTCCCTGCATGGCCCTATCCCTGCCATGTCCTGTCCCTGCATGTCCCTGTCCCCCATGTCCTTGCTGCAGGCAAAGCTCTGTCCCCAGAGCCACATTTTCAGAGCGAGGGGCATCGTGATGCCACCCTGGGCCTTGGCACACAGGCCCCAAGGCCCCCAGGTCCTGAGGCTGCTGGGCCCCTGAGCAGCTGCCCTGTCTGCAGCAGCACGTGGAGCCGACGAGGCTGACTGGGCATGCGGAGCTGCATGCTGCCCACCGTGGCACCATGCTGGGCTGCACCGTGCCGTGCCACACTGCGCTGTGCCGTGCTGCACCACCCGGCACCGTGCTGTGCCATACTGCGCTATGCTGTCCTGCACCGTGCCACACCGTGCTGCGCTATGTCGTGCTGCACCACGCTGCACTGTGCTGTGCCGTGCCATGCCACACTGCACTCTGCCGTGCCGCACCACGCCGTGCCACACCGTGCCGTGCCATGCAGCACAGTGCTGTGGACACGGACAGCGGGGCCCAGCTGTTGGGTCTAGAGTTACAGCTGTGGAGGGGGCTAGGCCAGGACAACACACAGGGTGCAGGGCCGGGCAGGTCCCCATGCCAGCTCCCGGCTCTGCCATCCCTTCTGGCTGCAGGGCGGCTCTCCTGATGGCTCCGCACGGCTGGAGGGGGGTCGCCCCTGTCCCGCGGCAGGGAGGATGCAGGACAGACCAGGGCTAAGAATAGCGCGGCATGGGAGCGGGAGCGGGAGGAAGGATGGAGCTTCCTCTGCGACGGCTCTTCTTCCTCCGGCCCAGCCTCTGCCACCAGGCAGGGCGTGGGAGGGCTGTGCCGGCCTCGCCCGGACGCCTGGGCCCCCGGGGCCAGGTGGGCCAAGGGGCAGCGCTAGGATGGGGCCGGCATCAATTCCAGTCACATGGTGCCTTCCCACATGGCTATGTAAGGATCGGCCCAATGGCACATGATGGGCTTGGCCGGAGCCATGGGAGCTGCTGTCCCACCAAGGGTCCCGGCTGGCTGCCGCATTCCCGGGAGCGCAGCCCCTGCTCCAGCGGCTCCCGCGAGTGGGATGCTGCGGCCGGGGCCGGCACAGGCGCTCAGTCCTGCTGGGCCGGAGCTGCCGGTCCCGCTGGGACCAGGGCTTCCTGCAAGGAAGGTGGGACAAGGAGGGGAAGACAATAAACCCCAGGAAATGCTCTGAATAGCCAAGGTGGCTGCGCCGAGCCCTGCGCCGCACTGCGCCAGGACGGAAGCCACGGGGCGGCCGGGGCAGGAGCTGCTGCAGCCATGGGAGCCGTGGGAGCGTCGGGCCCGGTGGGGAGGCTGCCCGCCTGGGCATCCCCCTGCTCCTGTAATGGTCCTGGGCCCAGGCGCTGTCCTGCACCCAGCATGGTCCTGCAGCCAGGCATCATCCTGAACCCTGGCACTGTCCTGTACCCTGACACCATCCTGTGCCAGGCACCATCCTGAGACCCAGTGCTATCCCTGGGCCGCAGGCACCATCCTGGACTCCAGCACCATCCCTGCATCCTGGCACCAGCCTCTACCCAGCACCTTCCTTGAACTTGGCCGTGTTCTGCACCCTGAGCACCATCCTGCGCCATTCTGCATCCTGGCACAGGGCAGTGCTCTGGTGCAGGGGACAGGGCTGAGCCTGGGCACAGCTGTCTTTGCAGCGACTGTTTCCAACCTGGCAGCAATGAGTCCTCAAGGCCTGAGCTGATCCCACTGCTTAAGCCACTGCCTCCTTTGCCACAGAGGGTGCCGGGTCGGGGGTGCAACACAGGGCGGAGGTGGCCGGGCAGGGAGGGCCCGGGCTCTGCCAGCTCCAGTGCTGGTCATGGGCGCAGGCAGAGCTGGCACCTCCTGCAGGGCCCCACGGCCGGGCGCAGGGCAGCAGCTCCAAGGGACTCGCCACCAGCTCCAGGCCCCGTGGTCGGGCCGGTGCCATGCACATGGGGAGCGGGTTGGGTGCCACATCACAGATTCATAGATTCATTATGGTTGGGAAGGACCTTTGAGATCATCAAGTCCAACCGAGCCCCCGCGCCGAGTGATTTACAGGCAGGGGGAAGCGTGCGGCGCAGACAGCGCGGGCCATAAACCCGCGCGCAGGAAGTCTCGCCAACTTCAAAGGCCACGCAGGGCCATGGCCACAACAATAGTGGGGCCGGCCGGGCCGCCCAGCACCACAGCCCATGTGTCCCCGCGGCCCAGGAGCTCCCTGGCCACTGAGCAGCCTCTCACGCAGCCCGTGCATGTGCTCACTGCATGCCCGCGCATCCCGCATGTGCCACTCGGGTGCATGCCCTGTGCACCTGCACCCTGCACACCTGTGCATCCTGTGTGCGCCCTGTGCTGCAGGGCCGGGGCGTTCGGGATGGGTGCCGATCCCAGTGCCCCTTCCCTCTGCTGCGGGATGCACAGGCTGGGAAAGGGGCTCTGGCAGCAGTGCCACTTTCCCAGGCTGCTAAGACTGTGTCCCTAGGGCCGCGGCTGCTGCGTCCGGCAGGAAGGTGCCCGAGTCCTGAGCCGCCACTGCCGAGACAATGTGGGCATCGCGGTGCCAGCCTCCGGTGCCACATCCTGGCGGAAGCAGGCAGGAAACCCTGGGCGATGCCTTCCCATCGGCACTGTCCCAGAGGGCCATGGCAGCTGGGACATGGCACTGCTGTGGCAGGACACACACAGGGATGATCAGGAGCAGTACATGGAGCAATGCCAGGATGCATGGCACTGCTGGGAGCAGTGCATGGAGCTATGCCAGGAGCATGGAGCAGTGCTGGGGTGGCTGTGCAGTGCTGTCCAGCAGCGGTGCATGGAGCAATGTAGGGATGCATGCCAGGAGTGGCACCTGGGGGTTTAGAGCTGGGCTTGATGATCTGAAAGGTCTTTTCCAACCATAATGATTCTATGATTCTATGGAGCAGTGCTGGGTGCATGTGCAAGGCTGGAGCGGTGCATGGAGCGGTGCTGCGTGGGTGTGCGGTGCCGGATGGGCTCGGTGCAGGTGGCGGTGCCGGGGCGGGCGGGCGTAACCGGCCAGGAGCGGGTGTCGTGCGGCACCACAGGCCATGCGGGCACAGCATGCAGGCCTGTCAGAACCGCACGGAGTCATTTAAAGACGATCAGGCGGTGACAGGAATTAAATTGTGTTTTGATTTTCTCATTAGCGTAATCTGCAGCGTGCCTCGTTATGTGGTAATTTCCCCGCGCCTACATGACAGCTCACTCCTACCACGACAGCCATATGCCAGCCTGCCCGTGCCGGCGGTGCCGGGGGCACACAGGTGGCCAGGACGGCAGGAGGCACCGGCCGTGCATCCCAGAGGGGTCTGCAGCGGCGGTGGGGCCACGGGGCCTGGTGCAGCAGGGGCTGGGCCGGCAGCCCCCCGGCTCGTGCGTCCCGGAGGTGCCCATCCATCCCAGTGCCCATCCATCCTGGCACCCGCAGAGCGGCGCTGGCAGGTCCCGCTGAGCCGCGCTGCCAGGCCCGGCCTAGCAGCTGTCCCCGACAACATGGCAAGAGCTGCACGGGGCGGCATGTGGCCGGGCCAGAGCCGGGAGGCCACGGAGAGGGTCAGCTGCGGTGCCAAGGGAAGCAGTGCCAGGGCCCAGTGCACTGTGTTCCACGCTGGGAGTGTGCCGGGAGCAGCCTCGCTGGCCGGACTCAGTGCTGCCCTGGCAATGGGGCCATTGTCCTACAGCATCCCCACACCCAGGGGTCCTGTGGGAGGGGGAAGAGGGAGCAGGGGACAAGTCCCTCCCTGCAGGGGCAGTGGGGCTGAGGGGGCAGCGGGAGGGTGGCCATGCCAGGGGCTGAGGTGTGTCCTGGCTGTGCCTGGCAGTGAGGGCGGCTCCAGGTGCAGGAGCTGCAGAGTCCCTGCCACCTTTACAGGACTGAACCACCACTGCAGATGCACCGTGTTAACCCCCAGCTGAACCTGTCCAATCCTGCCTGCCCGGACAGATCCTGGGGTCCCTGTGGAGCCAGGGAGCTCCTGGAGTCCCAGCATCCCAGGCTCCCTCTGGTCCCTGGGATCTCCCTGCAACTCTGGGCTCTCTGCATCCTGATTTCCCTGGCACTCTGTTCTCATACTGCATCCCCAGGCTGCCTTGAACCTCCAAGGCTTCTGTGCACCCCCAGGCTCCCCCAGCTCTGCTGGACTCCCCTTGCACCACAGTTTATCCCCCCACCAGGGTCCCCATGACACCCAGAAATGCCCTGCATCCCTGGGCTCTCCTGCAGCCCCAGTGTTACCCTTATGGAGACCCCCCTGCGCCCCGCGGCCTGGCTGCATCCCGCCCCCGGGCGGTGCCAACCCGCGGGGACTTGGTGCAGGGCTCAGCGGCCGAGCCGCAGCCT
>VZSV01000421.1:132830-143351 GCA_013398735.1 Nothocercus julius | reverse complement strand
AGGGGGACCGGCCGGCGGGGGGGGTCAGCGGCCCCAGCGCTGTGGCCGGGCTCTGGTGGCAGTGTGGGGCTGGGAACTGGGGCTGGAACCGCGCTGGGCTCAGACCCGAACACGGGGCTCTGCCTGTGCGGGGGCTGCACAGCCGGGCCAGGGCCTCGCGGGGCTGCAGTGCGGGTCCCCGTCCCACGTCCCCTGCTCCCTCCGCAGTGCTCTGGAACTTCCCGCGCACCAATGAGCATCACCTGCCGCTACAGATCGGCGAGACCGTGCATATCCTGCAGGCGGCCGAGGGTAAGGGAAGGGCCCAGCCCCCTCCCTGTACAGCCCCCGCGGGGCGTGCCCCACTGCATCCTGCCCCCCCATGGGGCAGGGTGTGCTAGTGCACCCTGGCACTAGGGCTGGGGGACATCAGGTGCACCCAGCATTGGGGCATCGTACCCTGTCGCAGGGTGGGGGCCCCAGCATGGCACCCCCTGCCCCCTCCTGCTCCGCGGGGCTGCAGCTCCCCCAGCTCATGGCCTCCCTGTCTCGCAGGCTGGTACCGTGGCTACTCAGTAAGGAACCGGGCAGCCCAGGTAGGTGGGGGCTGCTGAGCTGGGGTTGCAGGGACCTCCCCCCAGTCTCTCCTGGCTGCGGGAGGGACCCAGCCAGAGGGACGTCCCGGCCACAGTGGGGATGTCTGGACTCTGCACAGGGCATCTTCCCGGCCTCGCTGATCCACCTGAAGGGCACCGTGGTGCAGCGCAGGGGGTAAGTGCCAGCACGGACATGGCCTCCCTGTGCTCGCACGCAGGGCCCGCTGAAGCTGGCAGGGTCCTGGTGTGGTGTGGGATGGGGTCCTGGCATGGGCAGGGGGACAGGGCCCTGGTCCAGGACGGGGTCTTGGCACTGCATGGGATGGATCCTGGTACAGTGTGGGACAGGGTCCTGGCGCCACGTGAGACAGGGTCCTGGCACAGGACAGGGACTCAGAGCTCTGTCTGGCATCCCTGCAGTGCAGAGGAGAGTCTGGTGCCCGCCGAGATGCCCATGGTGCAGGAGATCACCACCACGCTGCGCGAGTGGGCCACGCTCTGGAAGCAGCTCTATGTGGTGAGGGGCCGGGACGGGGTGGCAGGGCCAGAGCGCCCGACACCCCTGACCGCCCGGCCGCTGCAGACGGGGCAGGCGCAGCGGTACCGGCAGGTGAAGAACATGATGCACGAGCTCATGGAGCAGCGCTCGCAGCTGCTCTCGGAGACACTGCCCACGGACGAGCTGCTGCAGCTCAAGAGGGAGGTGACCAGCAAGATCGACTACGGCAACAAGTGAGAGCGGGGGCTGCGCATGGGGGTCTGGGCAAGTCTGCAGCTCTGGGCTGCCGCGGTTCGGCGGGTAGCTCAACTCAGTGCACCTGGCTGAGACCTGGGACCCTTGTGACACCTGTTGGCTCATCCAGAGCGGGGGTGCTGGGCCAGGCCAGGGTGGCTGGGGGTGCCCTGGGCCCTTCTGCACGTTGTGAGTCCCGCAGGATCCTCGCACTGGACCTGGTGGTGCGGGACGAGAATGAAAACATCCTGGACCCTGACTGCACCAGTGTCATCAGCCTCTTCCAGGCGCACCAGAAGGCAGCGCAGACCATCGCCCAGCGCATGCAGGAGGAGACGGTGAGCGCCAGTGCCCAGCCTGCCGGCCTCACCAGGCCTGGAGAGTGCTGCGTCCCGCATGGCAGCGCTGTGTCCCGCATGGCGGCACTGCGTCCTGCACGGCAGCGCTGTCTCTCGCATGGCAGCACTGCGTCCCGCATGGTAGTGCTGTGTCCCACGTGGCAGCACTGTGTCTCATGTGGCAGCGCTGTGTCCCATGCGGCAGTGCTGCATCTTGCATGGCAGGACTGCATCCTGCATGGCAGCGCTGCATCCTACGCGGCAGCACTGTGTCCCACACGGCAGTGCTGCATCTTTGGCTCTGGATCTGTGCAGGGCTGTGCTGGGGGCTCCAGTGCTGCCCTGGGCTGTGCTGGGTGCTCCGGGGCTGCTCAGGACCCCATGCTGACCATGGTTGCGCCTGCAGCACCCACAGCAGAGCAAGCTGGGCTGCAGTGCCCACCTGGCGGCGTCGCCCTCGCACAGCCTCTACCTCTGCGTGCACAACTTCGTCTGCAACATCGGCGAGGAGGCGCAGCTGCTCATGGCACTCTACGACCCTGTGGAGCAGTGCATGATCAGGTGAGAGGGACGGGCGCCCGGGTGCCGCCCGTGCCACTGCCTCTGCCAACGGTGCCATGCGCCCGCAGCGAGAACTACGTGATCCGCTGGGCCAGCACGGGGGTGCCCCAGGATATCGAGCTGCTCAACAACCTCAAGGCCGTGTTCACAGTGAGTGCCCACTGCCTGCTGAGCCCTGGGCCCGGCGGATCCCGCAGACCTAGCAAGGGCCTGGCCCCACTCCATGTCCCCTGCTCTTTGCTTCCTGCTCTGTTCCTCCTGCTCCGTGCCCTGCTTCATGCTCCCTGCTCCGCGCCCTGCTCCCTGCTCCTTGCTCTATGCCTCCCAGTCCGTGCCCTGCTCCATGCCCTGCTCCATGCCCCCCACTCTGTGCCCTGCTCCGCAGCCAGCTCATTCCCATCCCTGCCGCCTCCCGGTGCGCGCGGGTACCGGCACTCCGGCCACCGGAGCAGCGTCGCCGTGTGGCTGAACGGGGAAAATCGGTGCAAAGCGGCAGCGGCTCTGGCCCGGCAGTGGCGGCCACGGCTGCAGCGCTGCCCTCCGCCCCTGGGGAGTGGGGAGCCCGGGCTGCGCCGCACGCTGCCCTGGCCCCGCAGCGCCCCGGGCACGAGGCGCGCACGGCCATCGCTGTCACGCTTGCGTGGCAGCCGCTCCACGTGCTGCTGCCACTGCCCCATCCCACTTGGCTACCGCAGTGCCCACGGAGCTGCCCGTGGGGCGCCGGGGTCCCCCGTCCCTGGGGCAGAGCCAGGGGCAGCTCGTGCACGCCCTCACTGGCGCCTCACTCACACTGCCCCACACGCCGACCCTCCCACCACCCAGGACCTGGGCAGCAAGGACCTGAAGCGGGAAAAGCTCTTCCTGGTGTGCCAGATCATCCGCGTGGGCCGCATGGACCTCCGGGAGAGCCTCAGCAGGAAGCTCAGCACTGGCCTGCGGCGGCCCTTCGGCATCTCGGGTGAGCGGCCAGGAGAGGGGCACGGAGAGGGGCTGGGGACATGGAGAGGGACGAGGGCGGCCCCCCCATCAGCCCTGGCTCTGCAGCCAGGCATTCCAGGGGGCAGCAGGGGCTTGGCCGCGGTGTTCCTGTGGGTGCGGGAGGCTCCGTGATGCTCCGGCCACGGCGCCCCTGCAGCCGTCCACAGCGCTGCATGCTGCTGCAGTGATGGACATCACGGACATCACCAAAAGGAAGAGCGAGAGTGACGAGGACAAACAGCACTTCATCCCCGTGCACCAGTGAGTGCGGGGGGCCAGCATGGGGCGGGGGCAGCAGCGGAGTCTGGAGCAGCCCAAAACGGCACTTTAACCATCAAATTTGGCTCCAAAATGAGTGGTGCTCTTGTGAGAGCCCGGTGATTTTTCGTCTACCCGCCCCCTTGGCTGCAGCCCCACAGGAGCAGCGGTGCCGGGGACTTTCCTGCCCCCTGGAAGTGCCGCTGACCCCTCTGTGCTCCGGTGCTGGCAGGGTGGCCGCTGATAGTGACTTCCTGCATGGCATGATACGGAAGGCAGCGGAGGGGAAGGACATCAACCACAAGGGCCAAGGTAGCCCCTGCTTGCTCCCTGTGCAGGCGCCTGCACTGCCCCGGCAGCCGCGTCCCACCTGCGGTGCTGGGGACTGTTGCTGCTGGAGGGCTGTGCCCCGTCCCGGCGCTGACCTTGTCCCTGTCCCCGTCTCCATCCTCACCAGGGTTCTGGGTGTCCCTGAAGATGCTCTGGGGGGACCTGAGCCAGGTGCGCAAGGACCACCCGCACCTCGTGGACCGCAGCACCGTGGTGGCCCGCAAGCTGGGCTACCCCGAGGTCATTATGCCAGGCAAGCAGGATGGCGCTGGCGCTTGGACGCGGTGTGCCCTGGGAGCGGACACAGGCCAGGACGTGTGTGTGGGGATGGGGACAGAGCCTTTTCAGGAGCAGGGTCCAGCTGCCAGCAGTGCTGGGACTCGGTGGGGATGCTGAGACACGGTGGCACTGGGGAGCAGCTACCCCAGTCCAGAGCTCCTGCTGGTGTTTCCAGGCCTGGAGCAGGTCCCGCGGGGCTGCCGTTCTCCGCGTGCCGGGATCAGCACGTGCTCTTGCCCGGCGCGGCCTCCACGGGGCTCCCGGCCCCGAGCGCAGCGCCAGCCTCACCATGCGGCTCCTCGCAGGGGATGTCCGGAACGACATCTACCTGACGCTGGTGCAGGGCGAGTTTGACAAGGGCAACAAGAAGACACAGAAGAATGTGGAGGTGACGGTGTGCGTCTGCGATGAGACCGGCAGCGTGGTGCCGGTGAGCGTCCGGCCGGAGCGGTGCCAAGCACCGAGGAGGGGGAGTGTCCGGGTGCCAGGGATGCCCCATGTGCCGACGGGCATGGAGTGACCATGGGGATGCAGGAGTGGCCTGCCTGGCACTGGCACCGTTGCCCTGAGCAGCGTGCCCCATCCTCATACCCCGTCCGTGATGTCCCCATCCCCATTACGGCTGGTCAATGTGGGCTGTTTCCTGGGCACAAACCAGCTGGAATAGGGTCCTTCCTGAAAGCAGGAGCTCCTGAAGCTACCCTCTGGGATAGCCTTGCTCTTTAAATAAAGGCTTGGAAAAGTGGCTGGAAGGGGTAGGCAAGAAATCCTGGTGTTGCAGGGATGCTCTGGGATGCTGGGCTCCTCGTGGTGCTGCCATGGGTGGTGGAGCCCAGGAGGGATTGCGCAGAGCAACGCGGAGCCAGGGATTGTGTTCGGTCACACAGCAGCTGTGGTCCCCTCTCTGCCGTGGGGTTCACCCTCGTTCGCAGCCCACTCCGTGCCCGCTCTGCAGAGCAGGCTGTTCATTGCGGAGGCTCCACTGGGCCTTCCCAGGCGCAGCCCCCAGCTCTCTGCAGCACAAGGCACCCACTGCAGCACAGATACGTAGCACACAACCCCAAACTGAGTGTGAAGCATCTCCTTGCAGAACGTGATCTACCACGGGGCGGGGGACAAGCCCGTGAGCGAGTATCGCTCTGTGGTCTACTACCAGCAGCGACACCAGCGGTGGATGGAGACGGTGAAGGTCCGTGCGAGCTCCTGCCCGGGGCTGGGTATCCCGGGGGGTTGGCATGCGGGGCTGCCCTTGGGCAGATTCCTGGTTCTCTGCAGCCTTTGCCAGGCTCCATCCCCGCGGTCCCTCGGTGCCCATGCAGGCTTCTCTCTCGCAGGTCGCCGTCCCCATTGAGGATGTGCACAGGACCCACCTGCGCTTCACCTTCAGGCACCGCTCCTCCAGCGACTGTAAGTGTGCCCCTCTGCGGGTCCTGTCCTGCCGCATCCCCTCCGCATGGGGCGCAGCGCAACCCCGGCGGGTGCCCCCGCTGCGTGCGTGGCTCCCGCAGCGGCTCCTCTGTGCTGTGGTTTTGGGCTCTGCGGCGGCCCCGGTGGGCCCTCTTCCGTGCACTCCCCATGGCCGGGTGTGCAGTGCTGGGGCCTTGCCGTTCTTCTCCCGGCCCTGCTCCTGCAGCTGGCGCAGCGGCTGCTCCGCAGCACAGCAGCGGGGAGGACGAGCTCCCGCTGCGCGCCGCTGCTCCGCAGCTGCCCCTGCCTCCTCCCTCCTAGCCAAGGACAAGAGTGAGAAGATTTTCTCCATGGCCTTCGTGAAGCTGATGCGGCCGGACGGCACCACGCTGCGCGACGGGGAGCACGACCTCCTGCTCTACAAGGTACAGGGAACCGGGCACTGGCGCTGCCCCAGGGGGCTGCCCGCACCACCCATGGCCCTGTCCCTGCAGCGGGGGCTGCCTTGGCTCTGCACCCCCGACCTCTCCCCCGCTCCTCTGCCCATGGCAAGTTGTGCAGAACAGGTAATTCGGCTCTGTCCGAACCGGGGGTGGCATCCCATGAGGGTATTTGCCACATTTTACGTGGTTTCACCAGATTTTGGCTCCCTGGGCCCTTGCTTGGTTCTTCACCTATGGCAGGGTCTTCCTCACTGGTGCCACTCCCCATCTTAAGCACTTCGGCTAATTTTCCAGCATTCTCCAGGATCTCTAGGTGGTTCATCCCTCTGCTGTGCTATTGTTTCTTGTTCATCATTTTTCTGATGTCTGGTCCCATTCCAGCACAGACAGGGAGAAAGATCGGTGCTTTTAACCCCAGCAGGCTTTAAGGCTTTTGAAATGTTATCCAGTCCCTCTTCTGCCTTCTCATGGGGCAAAACATCCAAGTTGCCAAAGTGCTTCCCTGGCGACGTGTCCTGCTGGGTGGCAGGTGTTTCCGAGCGCTCCTGAGGAGGTCCTGCTCATGTCCATGCCCATGCCCGCAGCCCGTCGTGGTGTAGTGAGACAAGAGCGGTGTGCCCTGCGGAGCCCCCCGCGCTGCCCTTGCTTTTGGGTCCTTTCCTAGTCTGTCCCGTTTGCTGCTACCCTCTCTGAGCCTGCCAGGCTCGTCGGTATCCTCAGCCTCTGCCAAAGTTGCAATTTCCTTGTTTTGCCTCATCTCCCCCGGCCGATCCGGCAGCATTTCTGCTCTCTCCTGTGAGTGCTGAGGGTGGTGCTGGGCGTTGGGCGCGCTCGGTGTGCACAGCGGTGCCCGACAGGGCAGGCAGAGTGTGTCCTGCCCAGTCCCGCTCCAGGGCTCCGCGTGAATTATCCCCACATCAGCCCCCACAGTACAGCGACCGTGAGAGCGTCACGCTGCCCAGCGCCGTGTCCCTGCGCCGGGTTCCTGTGCGTGTGGCCGCCTCTGCCCCTTCCCGCGCGGCGGCGGGGAGGCAGCGGCACTGTGGATCCGCGGGCTGAGCGCCCCGCGCTGCTGCTCAGCGGGCTGGGCGCCGCTTGCAGGGTGACAGCCGGCGGCTGGAGGACGCCAGCGCCTACTTGGCGCTGCCCTCCACTAGGAGCGCGGCCGAGCCCCGTGCGCCTCCCGGCGCCTCCTTCCGCACCGGCACCACCGCGGGCATCAGCGTGTCCTCCCGGGACAGCTTCCAGATCGCCACCCTCATCTGCTCCACCAAGCTCACGCAGAACGGTGAGTCTGGCACGGGGGCGGCCGAGTCTGTGGGCGACTCGCTCGCACCAGCAGGAGACCCATGCACTAAATGCGCCGTCCTCTGCCCCTGAGCTCGAGCTCTGCTAGCAGCAGCACCCGGCGAGCCGGGGACTACGGGGAGCAAACACTGCCTGTGCAAACAACCGCACTGCATGTCCTGGGAACTGTGGCTTGTGCCGAATCCTGGCCCCAGCAGAGCCAGCAGCACCCGAGACACAGGGCGAGTGTGTGCTCACCCACAGAGCGGGATGAGCAGGACCCCTGGGCTGCATCCTGTGGGGCTGGGGCCAGGGCCTGCTGCTGGCTGCCCAAGGCCATGTCACGCTGCGCTGTGCCATGCTGTGCCACACAGTGCCATGCCGGCCTGTTCCAGGCACTGCCGTGCCATGCTGTGCTGTGCCATGCCGTGCTGTGCCATGCCAGGCAGTGCCGTGCCGTGCCATGCCACGCTGAGCCATGCCAGGCAGTGCCGTGCTGTGCCATGCCAGGCAGTGCTGTAATATACTGTGCCATGCCAGGTGGTGCCATGCTGTGCTGTGCTGTGCCATGCTGGGCCATGCCAGGCAGTGCCGTGTTGTGCCATGCCAGGCGGTACCATAATATGCTCTGCCGTGCCAGGCTGTGCCATGCCAGGCAGTGCCATGCTGTGCTGTGCCGTGCCAGCTGGTGCTGTGTCCTGCTGTGCCTCACTCTACCGAGGCAGGCGGTGGCACACTGGCCAGTGATGCTCAATGCTGTGGCAGCGCTGGGGTTTGAGGCCGTGCGGGGTGACGTCTCCTGCTTGTTGGTGCCATCGCAGAAGTTCCCGTGCTGGCCTGGGGGCTGCACTGCCTATGGGCGCTCCTGGGCTGGGGCGGCTGTTGTGCTGCGCTTGGCTGCTGTTCTTTCGTGTCTGCATTCCTGCCTCTGTCAGGGTGTGGAGAGGAGGAGGCTGGGGTGCTCGTGGTGCACTTGTGTGTGCTTGTGGTGTGGTCATGTGCGCTCATAGACTCTCCTGTACTCTTGTGTGCGCTCATGGTGCACTCATGTGCTCTTGTGCGCACCCGTGCACACTCATGGTGCACCCATGTGCTCTCGTGTGCCCGGGTGGCTCATGGTGCGCCCATGTGCTCTCGTGTGTGCCAGGGTGTGCCCATGGTGCACCCATGTGCTCTTGTGTGCCTGGGTGGCTCATGGAGCGCTCGTGTGCTCTCTTGTGCCCGGCTGCGCTCACGCTGCGGCATTGCCGGGCACGCAGCACTCACAGATCGCTCCCCACAGTGAACCTGCTGGGACTGCTCAAGTGGCGCTCCAAGCCCACCCTGCTGGCCGGGAACCTGCAGAAGCTGATGAACGTGGATGGGGGAGAAGTCATCAAGGTGCCTTCACCCCCCAGACCCTTCCCCAACCCTTCGCCTCCCGGGCTAGCCCGGCGCGGGGCTGGTGGGACGTCGCTGTGCCGGTGGCGGGGCTGGGGCTCGCACCAGAACTCTTGCACCAGAAGTGTCACCACATCGTCCGCAAGCGGGGCAGATCCTGGCTCCTCCAGGGACCATCGGGCTGGACATCCTGGAGGAAACGGTGCTGGCACCGGGGCCTCACTGCCCTCCCTGCTCCCCCAGTTCCTGCAGGACACCCTGGACGCCCTCTTCTCCATCATGATGGAGAACGCGGACACAGACATCTACGACACGCTCATCTTTGACGCCCTGGTGAGGAGGTCCCCTCCTCGCTCCAACCCAGCAGACAGTGCCCAGAAGTGCCTGGAGGGGGCGGTCCGGTCCAGCCGTGCTGGCCCCGGGCCTCGCGCAGCCCGGCAGCTCCCGCCGCGGGCGCTGGCGCTGCCACGTCCGTGTCCCCGCAGGTGTTCATCGTGGGGCTGGTGGCCGACCGGAAGTTCCAGCACTTCAGCGCGGTGCTCGAGGCCTACATCCGGCAGCACTTCAGCGCCACGCTTGCCTACAGGTGTGTGCCGGGCCGGGGGCTGGTTCGCGGCGCCGGCACGGGGCTCACGCGCGCGCTGCCTGCAGGAAGCTCGTCGCGGTGCTCACGCAGCACGTGGAGCGGGCGAGCCGCGGCGAGCCCGGCGAGCCGCTCACCCGCACTTTCAAGGCTCTTGAGTACATCTTCAAGTTCATCGTCCGCTCCCGCCGTCTCTTCGCGCAGTAAGTCTGGCTGCCGGCACCGCGCTGCGCCGGCTGCGGTGCCGTGCTCGGCCGTGTTGGGCCTGGTGCCCGTCTAGGGTGGTGCTGGTGTCCGTCCAGACCGTGGTGCTGGTGCTTGTCTGGGCTGTGGCGCTGGTGCTTGTCCTGGTTGATGCTGGTGCTCGTCTGGGTTATGGTGCCTTTGCACCATTGGGTTGGTGCCGGTGCCCATCCGGGCTGCAATGCTGAGCTCTGTCCAGTGCCCAGAGTGCCGGGATGCTCCGCGGTGCCCCGTAGTGCCCGCGGTTCCCCCTGCCTCACACAGGGGGGCACAGAGCAAACGGGGCATTTCAAAGAGCTTTCACCAAAGAAAGCCAATTATACAGAGCATTTGCAAAGAGTCCCATGAATAGGTCTGCATTAAAATAAAGACCTCCCTCAAGACATTTAGCATTTTTAGTCATCTTTTCTTTATCTCCATGATCTTAACAGCAGAATAACATGAGCTCTTCAGATCTTCTAAATGCTTAAAAGGGAGCTAAATCCTGTACACGCTCCATAATTTAAAGAAATTAGGTTGTAATTAAAACAAGCTAGTGCAGCTTGCTGCATGTTTGTGCGTGCTGCGGATGTGCCGGGAGCAGCACTTCCCGCCCGGCTTTGCTGCTTCCCGCGGCGCTCCCGGCGCTTGGCCGCGCGTCGGGCCCAGGCGCTGCGGGAACTGTGGAGCGGGCGCAGGACAGGCTGCTGCCTGCGCCTCCCCGCTGCCCCCTCCGCTGCTGCGCCGGCTTCAGCTGCTGCGCCCTGCCTAGCTCTAAATCACTGCGCAAAGGCTCGGGAGTTGTTGGGCAGAGAGGAGCCTCACGAGATTCAACAAGGACAAGTGCAGGGTCCTGCCCCTGGGGAGGAATAACCCCAGAGACCAGCACAGATTAGGGGTTGCCCTGCTGGGAAGCAGCTCCGCGGAGAGGGATTTGGGAGTCCTGGGTGACACCAAGTTACCCATGAGGCAGCAATGGGCCCTTGTGACCAGGAAGGCCAAGGGGCTCCCGGCTGCATCAGGAGCGTTGCCAGCAGGGCGAGGGAGGGGATCCGGATCCTGCCCCTCTGCTCAGCTCTGGTGGGGCCGCACCTGGAGCACTGGGGGCAGTTCTGGGCTCCCCGGGACCAGAGGGACGTGGAGCTTC
>VZSV01000421.1:120822-132512 GCA_013398735.1 Nothocercus julius | reverse complement strand
TCCCTGTGAGGAAGAACTTCTGTGCTGTGAGGGTGCCAGAGCCCTGGCACCGGCTGCCCAGAGAGGCTCTGGAGGCTCCTGCTCTGGAGACCTGCAAACCCGCCTGGCTGCCGCCCTGTGCCCCGTGCGCTGGGTGTCCCTGCTGGAGCAGGGGTTGCACTGGGTGGTCTCTAGAGGTCCCTGCCAACCTCAACCATTCCGGGATTCTGTGAGTCGCTGTCACTAATGCATTTTTTCAACAATTTTGAGATACCTGGTATTTATGTATGCTGTCTGTAATGTGATATTGCAGAATTCTGTCAGTAAGAGTTTAAGACAGAGGTGAGCTCAAAAATGCCTGCTATTGCAAAGGGACGAGGTGAAAAATCTACCAAATCTGCAGTGAGCAGCGGTTGTTGCCTGGGATCACTGCTGTGGGGATAAGGGCTGCGTGGCACCGTCCTGCTGCTCTCCTTGTTTTAGCGCACATGGACTCCCCTGAATGCAGCTCCGTCCCAGAGTTCCTGCCCTTACGGCTGGTCTGTGCAGAGCGCTGGGAAATCTGGCTCCTATGCAGAAGGAGATGGGGATGATACCAAGAGCTGCATCCCGGAGCAAGGAGGCACGATGGGGCTTTCGGGGAGCCTTACATGTTTTAGTGACTTTTTATCTACTGGATAAAGAGGCCACCTCGTGCCAGCACCAGGGCTGTTGTTCGTGTTCCCGCGGGTTCATTTCCCAGGGGAGGACGGGTTTGAAAGCAGAACAACCCGATTGCTGTTTTATAAAACAAAGGAGCAAAATCTTTGCAAAACCAAGATTCAGTAAAAAAAAAAAAAAAAAAAAAAATCTTGTTTGTTCTACTGCAACATGCACAATTGGAAAACAAAACACATCTTGCTTGTCGCAACGGGGCTGGCGCTCCAAGCGCAGATCAGATTAGGCTGGGAGATCCGCCTGCCTCCCCAGCCAAGGACGGATTACCTTCTTATTCCTAATTTCCTCTGCTCGCTACCTGCAAATCACTCACCAGCCGGCTTCCCCTCTTCACACACTGTGTGAGTGTGCTGAATAAATTAGCTCCAACGCGACCTATTTTCCACAGTGAGTTTTGATGCTGGGTCCTATTCCTGGCGTCCTGCCTGTGTTTACCCTTTCTGCGCGTTTCTGGCAGTGTTGCCAGGCTTGCGGCTGAGCTTTCCCCAGTGTGTTGCTGTGTCCTGTGCCCGATATCGCAATTCCCTGTGCATCCTGCAGCGCTCGGCGGGATGCCGGCCGAGGCAGGGAGACCCTCGCGTCCTTTGACGTGACCTCGGTGGTACAAAGCAGTACAAAAGAGGCTACTGCGCCTGTTGTGTGCGTGACTATGGGGCCGCAGTGAGCAGGGCGCCGTGAAGGCGGCCGCGCACGGCCCGTCCTCACACCCGTCCTCGCCCCTTGCAGGCTCTATGAGGGCAAGGAGACAGCCGAGTTCCAGCAGTCGCTGCAGCGGTTCTTCCTCGGCCTCAACCAGCTGATGCGGTGCCCGCAGGAGGGGCCCACGCTGCTCTCCCAGGTAGGGCGCGCGGCGAGCCAGGAGCGGGCTGGGGGCTCTGCCCCGAGCGGCCTGTTGGACGCGAGATGCTTTCTTTGGAAGTTTGCTGCTTCTACTCCTGCCAGGTTTTTTTAAAGCTGACTGCTCTTCTTGCTGGCAAAGACCAAATTCTGCAGTGAGATCTGAGCTCCTCACTGGGGTTTCTCATGAGAAATGCCTTTTTTGGTTGCTCTTTGGTTGAGAGCAGGAGAGACTTGTGCCCTCTCACAAAACCATGTCATTTGCTGTAAGGAAAACGTGCCCCTGGAGCGCAGACCGGGGCCCCTTGAGGTGCAGGTGAGGTTTCAGGGAGCGCTGGGTGCCGTGTGTTGTGCGAGTTACTGTGCGATGATGTGCGAGTTTGTGCCTGGCACGTCCATGCGAGAGTGCCTTGCACGTCCATGCACGTCATTTTGCAGCAGCCAGATGCCCCCCTTGCCGAGGCTGTGCCCGTGTCTCCGCGGAGCAGCGCGTGGAGCCGCTCTGTGCGGCTGCGGGCACAGGAGGGGCCGCTGGCACCCTGGCCGGTGCTGTCCGTGCGCAGCTGGGGCCAGCCTGCCCGTCCCGCTGTGCAAGCGCGGCCCGTGCTGCTCAGTGCGAGCGCGGGGCTCGGGAGCCGCCACGCGCCGCGTTCGCTCGCAGCGCGAGTGGCTGCCCCCGCGCCCCGCGCAGCTCCTCGTCCCCCTCGCCGCTCCCTGCCCTGGCGCTCCGTTATCTGCCCGCACAGGCACTGAAGAGGTTTCTCTCAAGGTCACTGAGAAAAGGTTTCGCTTGTGACAAAGTGCCCAGATGAAATTATTCAGCACAGAAATGAAAACCAGAAAGTGGTTTTAAAAACGAAAAGCATCTTAACGTTAAATGCGCAATGATGGGCTCTGAGCTGACTAACCCCATGTCTGAGCCCCGGGACCGTGACGGAAGTGCCATGGCAACGTCACCCTGGTGCTTAGCACCCATCAGGAGACGCTCACTGAAAGTTGGGAATCATTAGGAAGGGAATCAGAAGAAAACAGGACAAGCCCTTTGCGGCGGCCCAGGCGCAGGGTGCGCGCGGGCCTTGATGTCACGGGCAGCCTGCCGCCCACCCTGGGGGTGCAGGGCCGCTGCACGCATCTGCTGCCCCATCCGCCTCTTCCTCGCAGAGGAGGGATGGGGAGGAGGCCGGGGCGGGGGCTCCCGGGGGTCCCCGGCCTCCGCTGCCCCTGTCCGCGGTCCTCGTGCTGGGTGCCCCGGTCCCTGCTGGGGCTCATGCTGTAACCTCGTCCCTCGATGCTGGGCAGCAGAGAGCGGGTCGGGCCCCTGGGTGGCCCTTGGGCTCGGGGGTCCCCGCGGGTCTGTCCCTTGGGTGCCCCGTGCCCCCCTGGCTTGGCAGCTTCCCGCGGGGCACAGCGGCAGCAGTGACGCGGAGAGACGGCCGCTCCAGCAAACCCTTCCAGGCGGCGGCAGAAATCAGACCGTTTTCACCTCACGGCCAAGACTTTTGCTGTGAAAAATCAGTAGAAGGGAGTTAATCCCCTATGGTAAGAGGGATAGATTTGCAAATCTGCAAGGCTAGGCAATTTTCCTCAGAAGTTAAAACAGAACCCAGAACCAGCTTCTGGAAGAAACTATCCCCGTGCCAGATGCTCAGGAAATCCCACGATGCTGAAGAAATTCCTGCAGAACGTGGCAAATCCTGGCAAATCTCATGCTTAAGGGGTGGCTTGGGGCCTTGCTGGCTGCAGAGCAAACAACAGAGCATCGATCCTGGCTCTGCCAGGCAGGATGTGATCAGAAAGGGATCGTAGGGTGGCAGAGTAGTTAATGTTAATCCCTGAGTAGTTAATGTTAATTGCTGAATAGTTAATGTTAATTGCTGCAGCTTTCCTTAGCCTGGCGTTTAACAAAAATGTCAAATGCAGCTGCTCCTGTGTCTGCTGTGGAGGCAGTGAGTGAGGAGGGGAACTGCAATAGCGCACGGGCCGCAGCACTGCCCTGGCAGGGTCCTCTCTCTGAGTTCCATCAGCGGCCCACTAGTTTAAATAAATAACGCCTGCTTCATCTCCTTAACATATATCTCTTGGTCCTGGAAAAAGCACCCATGAGCAGAGCAGCGCGAGGGGCTGTGCGTGCAGTGCTGGGGTCCGTAAGCGCTTTGGGAAGGCAGTGGGGGACGGCCAGAGGGGTGTCCCTGCACAGGGCGGCTCACGTCCTCCTTAGCAGGGGGATGCACATCTGGAATAGCCTCCTCTGCCTAAACCCACCATGGTGACTCGGGGGGAGGGATGGGCTCAGCGCCGGGATCGCGGGGGCAGAGGGTTGCACCTGCGTGCATGGAGGTCAAACACGAGCGGGGCTGCGGCCTGAGCCCCACTGAGCTGTCAGGATGCAGAGCGGCGTTGGGTGCCCCGGGGGGCTCCAGGCGCCCCAGCCTCTGCTCCCAGGGTGCCAAGTGTTCCAGGTGCGGGAATGCGGAGCAGCCAGGGACACTGTGGGTGCAGCAGGGTCTGCGCTGGGGAGCGGCCGGCGCGTCCACTGCTGCGACACACGGGCTGGGTGACCCTGACCCGCCGCGGGCACTGGCCGTGGTGTCCCCCACCCGCAGGCTCAGCATCACCCCTGTTGCAGGGAGCAGCCCTGAAGTACCTGCCTTCCATCCTCGAAGACGTCGTGGGCATCTTCGACCCCTCTGCGCTGGGGTGAGCGCTGTCCCCGCCGCCGGTGCTCTGGCCGCGCTGCCCTCGGCACCGCGGCCCTCACCCCGTGCCGCTTGCAGGGCGCTGCTGCGGGACTTCATCGGGAACCTGCCCCCGCAGCGGCTGCTCAGGCAGAAGCTGCAGTCGCTGACAGACATCGTCAACAGCAAGGTGTTCCAGCATGGCGGTGAGCGGGCGCGGGGACGGCCGCATGGGCACCGGCGGGGAGAGCGGCCGGGGGCCGGTGCCTCTCCAGCACCTGCAGCGTCGTGCGGGCTGGGCTGAGCCGCCTTGCGAGCCATATTGGCAGGAAGGGGCGCGCGCTGAGCATGCCGGGGCCGGTGCTGCTGAACCCTCACGGTGCCGCCGCGGCCCCCAGGGCTTCTCAGGCTGCTGGGAGGGCGGTCGCCAGGGAGAGCTGGGGGGAGCTCCCATCTGCCGTGGGCCGGAGGGTGCACGGAGGTGCCGTGGGCACCCCTGGAGATGCGCGGGGCTGTGCCGAGGGCAGGACGGGGCCCTGCCAGCAGCGCGCGAGCCCCTGCCCTCGGCCGCCGCAGAGTGCCGGGAGCTGCTGCTGCGCACGGCCGTGCCCATCCTGCAGGAGCTCATCGAGAGAGGCGAGGAGGAGGACGCCTGCATTGCGCTGCTCAGCAACATCCTCGAGGTGCTCTACAAGGCCCACAAGGTAAAGGTGGCTTCTGCTTGCAAGGGGAAGCCTGGGGGCACGGCAAGGGAGGGACATGCCAAGTTACAGGGTCTGGGCACATCCATGACTTGTTTGGACCAGTCGTGCTTCACCACGCGCTGAATGGGCTGCTGGTGCCCTCTGCTCCCATGAAGCTGATGCTCACTTCCTTCTATCGCC
This sequence comes from Nothocercus julius, assembly GCA_013398735.1. NCBI lineage: Eukaryota > Metazoa > Chordata > Aves > Tinamiformes > Tinamidae > Nothocercus > Nothocercus julius. The sequence goes on along the minus strand of VZSV01000421.1, from coordinate 127,420 downwards.
CCTGCCTGAAGGGGGAATTAAAACTTCCCTCGTCCGTACCTGGCTTACAGCAAACCGCCCTCCTCCCCTGCACGGCTCCTGCGTGCGTGAATCCTGGGCATGGCCAAGGGCCCCTCTGGGCAACTGGGACAAGCACATCGTCACCGCTGAGCTCCGTGTCCCCTTCTGCAGCAGGCAGCCTGCTCTGACTCAGTGATCTGGAAGGTCTTTTCCGACTATGATGATGCGATGATTCCTGCCCCCGCGGTGCAGCAGCGCGAGCGCTGCAGGGCCCCTTGCCGGCACCAGAGCTTGGTGGCCATGGCATAGTGGTGGCAGCTGCCCCACCTCAACGCGTCCCATGACGGAGGAGCGAGGCCACCCCTCAGAGGGGACCGTCTGCAGGCAGCCTAGCAGAGAGCGGCCGCGGGGCCCGCTGGCACCCAGCCCGGCCGAATAGCAATCTGCGAGTTTCTACAGAAAATCCCATTACTGCAGCTTTTCACTGGGGAAAAAAAGATGTTTTCAGAGAGAGCAAAGGCTGAAGCCATCAGAGAGACGATGCCTGTGCACCTGCCTGGGAGCTGGGAGCAGAAGCCAGGGGCAGAGGCCCAGCTTTAAGGCAGGGATGACGCCGAGTGCTGCAGCAGCCGCGGGAGCCGTCCCCTCTCCACGCTGGGACTGACCCACTGGCCCCAGGTCCCGCAGCGGTGCTGGTCAGACGGGGACATCCAGACTCACTGCTGGCAAAGATCCTGGTTCCCTGTCCCGTGTAAATCGTGACTCTGAGCCAGCTCACAGCTTCCCATCCGCTGGCCGCGTGTGTCCACGCGCAGCTGAGGGTCCTGCATGGTGGCCCCAATGGAGCCACTGCAGAAGCCCCAGGGCTGGAGGTTGCCCAGCTCCACGGCCACACTGGTCCCTCGTGGCACTGGGGGGTTGGCGCTTGGGCTATGGGCAAAGCGAGGGGCAGGGAGGACTGTCCATGCCAACATAGGCAGCAGTGACCTCAGAAGGAGCAGGAGCAGGTTGCTGTCGTGCTGCCCATTGTGGTGCCGCCCACGGTGGTGCCACCCACCATGGCCACCTGCCCCGCACCACGCAGGCAGCACCGGTGCTGGTTGCTTGCAGCACCCTGACTCGTGGCACCTTGCAGGGCAAGGCAAGGAAGCACATCCAGCTGCTGCTGGACCAGCTGCTGCCCACCGTCAACCGCAGGGTGATCGTCCTGGAGCGGGAGAGCAGCCTGCGGGTGAGTACAGCCGCACGCGGGGAGCCCGAGCGGAGGGGACCAGGACTGCAGCCGCCGCCATGCCGGGATGTGGCTCCGTGTGCTGGATGCGAGGCACCATACAGGGTGTGCATGTGCTGGCTGTGTGTTTGGGATGGGAGAGATCCGCCTGGGAGCAGGTTCTGGGGGGAGACAGAGGGTTTGGGAGCCTGGACCCGACGGAGCGATGCAGCGGTGCCCGGCCTTGGGGCGCCCTGGCTGGCGCTGGGGTGAGCAGAGCTGGCACCGGCACTGGCCTCGCGGCTCAACATGCAGCACTGCTGCCTGGCACGGGGTCGTGAGCCCAGGTGCCACCCTGCGCCGCAGCGAGGGGCTCCTGGCATTGCTGCGGCTCCCCTGGCACAGGTCGGTGCCCGGAAGGGCAGCACAGGAGCAGTCCTGAATGGTTTGGTGCTTGGCCTGGGTAGCAGCAATGCGGCCCAGCCCACGTGCAGAGCAGGTGGCAGCCCCGCGTGTGGCTGCTGTGAACCTCGTCCCCAGGGGAGGAGCAGCCCCAGCACCGCAGCCCCGTGCAGGCATGCAGTGAGCTGCACGGTGTTTGGGCATGCAGTGAGCTGCACAGTGCTCAGCTGCAGGTGTGCAGTGAGCTGCATGGTGTTTGGGCATGCAGCTCGCTGCACGGTGCTCAGCTGCAGGTGTGCAGCGAGCTGCATGGTGCTCAGCTGTGGGCATGCAACGAGCTGTGCAGTGCTCAGCCACGTGCCAACACGTCACACTCATGGCTGGCAGAGGAGCGTGCCGGAGCGGAGCAGCCACCATGTCCCTGCCGTGTCCCCATGTGCTCCCAGCCCTGACGCTGCAGTGCTTTAGGGACAGGCTCCCCACCATGTCCCGGGTTCTGCAGGGAGGGCCGTCTCTCGCACGCAAAGGTTATGCAATGCCAGGGCCATCCCGGGCCGCACGCAGTGTCTCCCCACTGTCCCCTGTGGCACCGCTGAGAGCCCGGCTGAGCCGCCAACCCCTGAGGGGAAGAGCCCCATTGCGATGCCACGTGGCTGGTGTGGAGGGACCTGGCCATGTCCCCACAAGGACAAGGAGCCCCGGCGTCCTGGGGCACTCACAGCAGCTGCAGAAAAGCCCTGCGAGCTCTTGCGAGCTCTGCTCAGAGTGCAGAACCCCCCAGCGCCGCAGTAGTTGGGGTGGCCGCAGTGCCTCGCGGGCAGGACGGGCACCGGAGCGGCCGCTCGGAGCCCTGCGCAGCCCAGGCCCGGAGCCGCTCGGACCGCGCTGGCGTCCCTGTCCTCCTGTGGAACAGAGGCGCAGAGCCGGGCAGCGTGTAACAAAAATAGCATCGCCCTCGAATTTATTGTTTTCTCCCTAAATACAGCGGTCGCTCCCCTCACCTCTTATTTACAGGGGGGCTCTTGTACGTTAAAGGGAACAGTTAAAAATATAAAAGCTGGTGCTACCCAAACCCTAACACGGGAGAGAGGGAGAAGAGGCAGGAGGAAGCGTCGCCATCAGTGCAGAGGACCCTGGCTCCGTCCTTGGCTCACAGGAACCAGAAGCACTTGCGCCGGGACTTCTTGGCATCCAGTTTGGCCGGGAGCCTGGAGCCGGGCGAGGGCTCCTGGGGGCCGGGGGCGCCCGGCGGGGAGCCCTGGCTGCCGTCGCGCTCCATGCTGCTCAGCACGCGCTGGAAGCGGCCCTCCTGCTGCCGGAAATCGTGCTCCACGCTGCGCGCGAGCCGGGCACCGCGTCAGCTGGCGCGCGGCACCGGCCCCGCAGCAGCACCACGTGCAACAAGCGCGCGAGGCCTCTGCGCGAGCCCCGGGTTAAGGCAGCAGGGGCCGTGCCTGCGTGTGCCCGGAGCCGCCGCTATCCCCACGGCACCCGCGTCGCGGGACTGGCGGCCGTGTGCCGCCTCACATGGCATCGCTCGCGCCCGCTCTGCTTGCACCAGCCCTGTCCCATCGGATCAGCGCGGCGCCCAGTGCACACGTGGCACGGACCCCTCGCACACGGGCTCTGCGCCCCCGCCGGCCCCCCCTCCCCTCGCTGTTGGGACGTGTCTCCTCCGCAGGCACCTGCAGCGAGCAGCCGGCATTGCCGCTGGGCTGGGAGCTGCAGGGTGCTCAGAGCAAGAGCAAGAGCAGTAGCAAGAGCAAGAGCAATGGCAGTGCATCCCCACCAGGCCATCCCCGTGCCACCTCCCTAGCCCTGGACCCTCTGGCCTCCCTCGGAGCTGCAGCACCTCTCTGAGCCCCCTTGCCCCTTATCCTTCCCTACATCCCGGCCCCGTGCTGCTCTGCCCCCTTCCCTGCACGGAGCTTTGCAAATGTGAAGCCTTCGCGCTGGTGGCAGCGGTGAGGACACCAACAAAAGGCACCTCATACCCTGGGGCCGGTGCTCCTTGGCTGGGGTCCCCACATGCCTGGCTCGTGGGGACCCCCTCCCATCATGCGGGGGCAGCAAGCACTGTCAGGACCCGGCAGCACCCGCGGCCCCCTGCCACGACACCCCCCCAGCGCCGGCTGCGCGCGGAGCCGTCAGTCCCGATTAGCCCTGACAGCCCCGCGAGCCTCGGGAGCGCTGCCAGCCCCGCTGCGGGTACACGGTGATGGGGGACGCGGGGGCGACGCGCGGAGCACGTGGTGCGGGCGCCTGTGGGGGGATGCACAAGGGGACAGGGAGGGGGATGCGCACAGCCCTGTCCAGGACATGGGAATGGGATGCGGAGCTGCCGATGCTGATGGGGTGGGTACCCGTATGTGTGCCAGGACCAAGAGCGGTGCCGAGCGCGGAGCCCGGGCCTAGAGCAGCAGCCCCTTTACATGCGCAAGCTGCCGCGGTGCTGCACGACCCGCAGCAGCACAACCGTGCTCAGCTGCTTTGGTGCAGTGGGGCGGTCGCTGGAGCACAGGCAGCCCCGTGCTGCGGAGTAGGGCCAGCGCCGTGGGGCCCCAACGGCTCCTACCTGTAGATGATGCAGGCACAGTCCCGGCACGTCCCGCAGTTGGCGATGTCCTGCCCCGTGCGGTACGAGAGGCGCCTGTGAGCGGGGACAGCGCCCTGAGCACGGGGACTGCGAGCCGGCACCGCGCATCACGGCCGCGGAGGGGATGGGCGCCACAGCAAGCAGGGGGACGGGGACAGCCAAGGGAGACCTGGGCGCCCCAAGGACACAGCCTGGCACCCCTCTACCGCTCACTGCTTCCTCCTGACACCTTCCCTGTCGCTCGACCTTGATCAGGGCATTTCTCTGCATGGGGAAACTGGGTCTTCTAATGCACCAGTTGTACCTTACCCCTGCGACTGGGCTGTGAGCGCAAGGGCATCAGGCCACACGCGCTGGTGTGACCGGTGCGTGGGGCTGCGCTGCCAGGGCAGGTGGGATGCCACCGGGCTGGCGTCGCCGTGCCACCTGAGCCACCCCTGAGGACACTGTGTCCCCGAGCAAGCACGGTGCCTGACCCCCACCAAACATGGGCAGGCACTCCTGGTGCAATGGCACGGGTATGGTTCCCAGGGGATTCTCCATACTCTTCCCCGTGTCTCCAGGCTGCTTGTTTGCTCACTGGACTGCGGCAGCACGTGGAGCCAGGCGCTCAGCGGAGCTGCTTCACCTCCCGCATGGAGCAGAGTGACTCCGGCTGCAGGAGCAACCTACCCGTGCTGCACAGAGCCACCGTCCATGGTCCTGTGGGAGCCGGCAGCTCTGCCTGGAGGGGCAGCCCTGCGGCCAGCGCACGGGTCGCGGTCGCGGCCGGGCGCTCCCAGGGGCCGGCAGCAGCTCCTGCCTGAGCCCGGCAGGGGCAGGGGCTCAGCAGGCAGTGGATGGACAGGGCTCTGGAGTCAGCACGGGCAGGACCTCTGTCCTGGGAATGGTCCAGGATGGGGCCTGTGCCCGCTGCCTGCACAGGGAGTCCCCAGCCTTGCCGCAGCACTGGGTTCTGCCGAGCCACAGGTGTTAGGGATAGGAGGTGCCGCCCGGCCTCTGCATCCGCTGCTTACCCGTCCCGCTGGGCCTCCTTCTTCTCCAGGTCCTGAATGACATCCAGCAGCACGCGGATGGTCTGTTGGCTGGTCTCCAGCACCCCTTCCAGGGACTGTAGCTGCGTGCGCAAGTCCCCCCGCTCGCCGGGCCCCGCAGGCCCCTGTCCCTGAGGTGTCCGGGTGCTCTTGTCCACCACTGGTGGGGCTGCCTGCCCGTTGGCCATGGCCACCAGCTGCAGGAGGTCCTGCACGTGCTGCAGCGTCTCCGCCTGCTGCGCGGTGAGGCCGGGCTGTGCGGGCCGGGGCCCCGGCGCTGCCGGCCCAGCTGCTGTCTTGGGCGCCGTGGCAGAGCTGGGGGCCGGCGGGAGGGAGTCCTGCCGGGGGGGCAGTGGGGTGCAGCAAGGTCCCCCCCAGGGTGAGCTGCAGTGCGGGGGGTCTTGGTGTGGGGAGCCCTGAGCTGTCCAGCGGGGCCCATGGGCGCCCGTGGCGGGGGCGGCACACAGGGGCTGTGGGGGCTGCGGGTTGTGTGGGCACAGGCTGCGCTCCGAGTCGCTGCGCGCCAGGCGTTGCGGCGCAACGGGCGAACGGCCGCAGGGCACCGACGCCGGGCGTGGGGGGCCGCCATGTGGCCGGGAGCAGCCAGGAGCCCGTGGGCAGCGCTCGGCACTGGGGGAGCTGCGGTGCGTGGCAGGGGCGCAGCCGGCAGCAGAACACCCGGCAGCACCTGGCAGCGGGACACATGGAGCCCTAGGGGTCCGTGGGACTCTCGTGCCTGGGCCACCCTTGGCTGCCGCCACCGCCTCCTGGCCGCCCTCGCTGTGGGCGTGGGGGGGCACGAAGGGCTTCTGAAGGCTGGGGGAGGTCTGGATGGCAGCGCTGGAGTGAGTCTTGCTGGGCTGCAGCAGCAGCTGGGGCTGCAGCAGGGACTGAGGGAGGGCTTGGGGCTGGAGCTGGGACTGAGGCAAGGGCTGGTCCTGTGGCTGGAGCAGCGGCTGGGACAGGGGTTGGAGGTGGGACAGGGTCTGGAGCTGAGGCTGGAGCAGCGGCTGGGACAGGCTCCGGCTCTGGAGCAGGGTGCAGGGCTGTGCCTGGGTCCAGCCGCGCGGTGCAGCTGAGGCACAGGGGGCCGCCGGCTCAGGACTGAGCCTGGGGGGCGGCGAGGCACATGGGGTGTCAGGGTCGGCAGCGGGTGGCGGTGGCGGCGGGGGGCTCTCTGCCCCTTCCGCGCTGCCCTCCACCAAGTCCTTGAAGCGAACCTGCTGCGTGCGGTGCCGCCGGCGCTGGCGGCGGCTCTCGACGTCGGGCGAGTCGCGGTTGAGAAGCACCGAGCGCACGGGCACGGCTCTCTCCTGGGCAGCCGGGCCGGGGCCGGGGCCGGGGCCGGGGCCGGCG
>VZSV01000421.1:102742-112766 GCA_013398735.1 Nothocercus julius | reverse complement strand
GCCGGCCTCCCGGGGCGCTGGGCAGCACGTGCCAAGGAGAGGGCGCGAGGCCCCCGCCGCTGCGCCCCGCGCCCCTCCGGGCCTCGAGCCCCTCCGCCCGGCCCTGCCGCGGCTCCTTGCCCTTCGGCACCAGCTCCCCACGGCGACACCAGCCCCAGCTGCGGCCGAGGCTACGCCGGGCGGGATGGCTGATGCCCTCCCTGTTGCAGCTCAGGCAGTGGGGCCGGCCGGGCGCGGGGCCAGGCCAGGGCAGGACGGTCCTGGCACAAAGTGCGGGAGCCCGGGAGCCGGAGCAGCTCTGCCGTGTGGGCCCATCACTGGCACCTGCAGCCTCCAGGCGGATTTTCCTGCACCGTGCTGCCCCGCTGGCTCCGTTCCCATGTACGCACCAGCCGAGCTGCATCCGTATGTGCAGCAGCACCCGGCTGCGCGCGCCTCTATAATGCAATTTAAATGTAAATACAGCTTCCCGGGAACAAGGGGGAACAGCAAGGCTGGGATCACCTGAGCCTCATCCAGCAGCACCAGAACAGCAGATTTCAGAGCAGAGCTGAGCAGGGCCCACAGGGGACAGGACCTCCGCCCCGCTTCCCTGGCCTCCTGCCATGGGGCTGGGTGACCTCCACCAGGCTGGCATGTGCAGAATGTCCCCAAACCCCTGGTGAAGGTGTGAGCCGTGCAGCAGCGCAGCCCAGCCAGCCCCACGGTGCATGGCTCCACAGCATGGCACCGGCTCCACAGCATGGCACCAGCCCCACAGCACAGCGCCCAGCCCCACAGCACAGTGCATGTGTCCCTACATGGTGCCAGCCCCACAATGGAACACCCAGCAGTCAGCCCCCCAGCACAGCACCCCATGCACAGTGCATGTCCACAGTGTGGCCCTGTCCTCACGGCACAGCACCCATCCTCGTGGCACAGCGTGTGCCTGGCACTGTCCCCACAGCTCTGAGCCCCAGGGATGCGAGCCAGGTGGGATGCGAGTCAGACACTGTGTGCAGGGTGCACAAGCCAGCTGCCCTGTGCACAGGGACACCACGCAGACAGGTGCCACCCCCACCACCGGTCCCACTTCCCGCCAGGGCTGCTCCCCTGATCCCCGTGAAGCCACTGGGAGCAGTGCAGCAGCCCCAAGCCAGGAGCGCTGGAGGACCCTGCACGCTGGGGCTCCTGCTTCTGCGGCCTGCACGGCGCCTCATGCCGCTCTTGCCCTGCCAGCTGCCACGTGTCCCTGGTCTGTGAAAGGCTCCTGGTGTGGCTGCCGCGGATCTGGCCGCAGCAACTGCCAGGCGCTCAGCGTGGCCGGTCTGGGTGCCTGTGCTGCCCTGGGCCCCCTCCAGTGCCTTTTCCTCCCCAGAGCCACTATGTGGCCTGCATGACGGCCATGCTCAGCCAGATGGATGCAGAGCACTACAGCTCCTACATTGCAGCCTTCCCCTCCCGGCCCGAGCTCATGGTGAGTGTCCTGGCGGGGGCTCAGTGCCGTGTGCCCCATGGGCTGCACGTGCCTCTGCACACTGCCCCTGCTCCGCTGCATCCCACTCAGTCTCGACAAGGCTCTTGTTGCGGGTGGCCAGGGCTGCTCCTGGTCCCGCGCACTGCCCAGCAGCACCACCCGGCACGGAGCCCAGCACTGACACCTCCTCCCTCCCGGCAGGACTTCCTCATGGAGACCTTCATCCTCTTCAAGGACCTCATTGGCAAGACCGTGTACCCCTCGGACTGGGTGGTGATGAACATGGTGCAGAACCGGTGAGGAGCGGGATGGGCAGGGCCAGGCCGGGCTGCCCCAGGGGCTCCTGCTCCGGCCCCACAGCTGCTCGCTCCGCAGGGAGTTCCTGCGCGCCATCAACCACTTCGCGGCCACCCTCAGGGAGACCTTCCTGCAGCAGAGCAGCTTTGAGCTGCAGGTGAGACCCGCACCAGCCAGCAGTGCCCCCCGGAGCCCCATCCCGCTGCCCGCGCCCCACAGTGAGCAGCACCCAGCCGGTCTGTGCCCCCCGGAGCCCCGTCTCGCTGCCCGCGCCCCACAGCGGGCAGCGCCCAGCTGGTCTGTGCCCCATGGTGCCTGGTCCCGCTGCCCGTGCCCCATGGCGCGAAGGGCCCAGTTGGTCTGTGCCCCTCGGTGCCCAGTCCTGCTGCCCACGCCCCATGTCAAAAAGGGCCAGGGCTGCCCACTCCCCGTGCCACCCTGCATCCCCATCTTCCCCCATCCCTGGCTCCCGCATCCGCCTGCCCCTGCGTGCCCAGCTCCCACCTCCCATCCACACTTCCCTTGCAGCTTTGGAACAACTACTTCCACCTGGCCGTGGCTTTCCTGACCCAGGACTCCCTGCAGCTGGAGAACTTCTCCCAGGCCAAGCGCACCAGCATCCTGGCCAAGTGAGGCACCCCGGCCCCCATGCAGCCCCCGTACCCTGGAGCTGCCGTCCCATGGGGCCGGGAGTCCCGGGAGGCCTCCAGCAGTGCCCGGGGTGGGAGGACCAATACTAACGAAGCTATCCCAGCAGGTATGGGGACATGCGAGCCACGATCGGGGCTGCCATCCGGGACATGTGGTACAACCTCGGTGAGCCAGCACGCGGCGTGCAGCGCTCTGTGCCGAGGCTCTGCCAGGCCCGCGTGCCTGCCACCACCCTGGCACTGCCCCTGCAGGGACAGGCGCTGCGGGGTGAGATGGCACCAAGCTGGGCCGTGCACATGGCCGTGCAAACCTGTGGGTGTGCGAGTGTGTGAGCCCTGGCTGTGCAAACCTCTGGGTGTTCAAGTGTGTGAGTCCAGGGCGTGCAAGCGTGCAGGTGTGCAAGCCTGTGGTGTGTGCCAGTGTGAGCAATGCGGGAGGCTGCAGGCACGGCAGTCTGCAGACGCGCAAACTGCTGGGCAGCAGCTGCAGGGTGCAGCTCTGCAGACGCTCAGGCCTCCTGCGAGGCGGCACTGCTGCCGCCAGCCCCCCTCCCTTCCCCAGGGCTGCATGCACTGGCCCCGGTGCTCTGCCCTCACTCCTGCCTCCCCAGGGCACCGCAAGATCGAGTTCATCCCCGCCATGGTGGGCCCCATCCTGGAGATGACGCTGGTGCCAGAGCTGGAGCTGCGCAGAGCCACCATCCCCATCTTCTTCGACATGATGCTCTGCGAGTACCAGCTGACCGAGAGCTTCAGCCGCGTGAGCGCTGCGGCACCGCTGTGTCCTGCTGGGCCATCCCTTTGGCAGGGCCGGGGGCGTCTCAGCCCCGACTCCCTCCTAGGCAGCGGGATGTGGGGCTGCAGCAGGGAGGGATGAGGGACATGGGACAAGGCCACGCACGGGGGCTGGAGGACGGGGACGAGGCCAGCGGGTGGGAGCTGGTGGGCACAAGGCCTTGGGGCGACACAGAGGACCCCAGGGCAGAGGAGGAGGAGACCCTGGGTCACTCAGCGGGATGATCAGTGAGGGGAGAGGGCTGGGTAACCTCCCCCACTCCCTCCGCAGTTTGAGGATGAGATCCTGCGCAAGCTGGACAGCGAGGTGGAGGGCGGCCGGGGAGACGAGCAGTACAAGCAGCTCTTCGAGAGCATGTGAGTACCAGCGGCCCCGCTCGTCCCGGCGCCGCCCGAGAGCCATGCCCGTCCGTCCTGCCCTAGGCTCTGTCCTGCCCCCTTGTGCCCATCGCAGCCCCGGGGGCAGGGAGGCTCTCGCCGGGAGCAGAGTCCCCGGCACCGCCTCTTCCCTGGCTGCACGGCACTGGGGGGCCGGGCCGGGGCAGGGGGTGCAGTGACAGCCGCCGCCTGCCCCCAGCCTGCTCGACTGCTGCCGCGGGCACCCCGAGCTGGCCGAGCCCGGGGAGAACTTCGTGGCGCTGGTGACGGGGCTCCTGGAGCGGCTCCTGGACTACCGGGCCGTGATGAACGACGAGAACAAAACCTACAGCATGAGCTGCACCGTCAACCTCCTGGTAGGTCCCTCCTCTGCCCCAGGCCCCGCTCAGCCCCCGCAGCCCCCAGACACCTTGGGGTCCTAGTGCAGCAGAGCCCTGTCCCTGGGTTCACGGTGTCCTGTGTTCCGGGACTTGCCCAGGTCCCACAGTGGCCCATGTCCCAGAACATACAAAAGCACTGGTGCCAGAAGCACCAGCCCTCCCTGTTCCATGGAGGCTCCATGGAGCCGCTCCTGGTCCATGGCGACTCCTGCAGAACCCGCTGCCGAGGGTTATCCCGTCCCCACACTGGGACAGGTCCCGCAGCGCCTGCATCCCCAAACTGCACCCCTAGACCCTTCTGATCGCTCTCTGTTGCCCCCAGAACTTCTACAAGGAGATCGACCGCCAGGCCATGTACATCAGGTAAGGCAGCCCCGGGCAGTGGGGGCCACCCCACACGCCCCACGCCAGCTCGGGCTCTCGCGTGGCACCGGGGCTCGGGGTCCCCTGCACCACCTGCCCTCGCCTGCAGGTACCTCTACAAGCTCAAGGACCTGCATGTGAGCTACGAGAACTACACGGAGGGAGCCTACACACTGCTGCTGCATGCACGGCTCCTCAAGGTGCGCACAAGGTGGGGACGCAGGGACACTGCGCACGTGGCCCCCCGGCTCAGTGTAACACGGGTCCCATGGCCTCCGCACAGTGGTCAGACGAGCCAAACACGGCCCCCATGCAGGGCTCACACAGCCCCAGCTTGCACACCCAGCGGCAGCTGAAGGAGGCTCTCTACAACCAGATCATCAGCTACTTCGATCAGGGCAAGGTGAGCAGGGCACGTGTGGAGCAGGCGGGCACAGCGTGGGCTGCAGGGTTCATGCGGAGCAGGGTGCATGCAGAGATGAGCGTGACCCGTGGAGCAGGGCGCACATGGAGCAGGGTGCAAGTGCGGTGGGTGAGCACAGCCCATGGATCCTGGCACGTGGAGCAGGGTGCACATGGAGCACAGGAGGTCCCCCCCAGGAGCAGCTGGTTTCATCCAGGAGCAGCCTGTGCTCCCTCCCTGCCCCGGCTCCTGCTGCAGCCGCGGTGAGAGCCGAGCCCTGGCCCTGTGCTGGGTTTTGCAGATGTGGGAGGAGGCCATCCACATCTGCAAGGAGCTGGCGGAGCAATACGAGAGCGAGATCTTCAACTACGAGATGCTGAGCAACATTCTGGTGAGCCGCGGGCCGGGCAGGGTGGCCGGGCGGGCAGTGGCTGTAGGCGGCAGGATGGGGCCCGTCCCGTGGCCCTGCTGCCCCACAGCCCCCCCGTGTCTCCCGCAGCAGCGGGAAGCCAAGTTCTATGAGAAGATCCTCAAGGTGCTGCGGCCCAGCCCCGACTACTTCGCTGTGGGCTACTACGGACAGGGCTTCCCCACCTTCCTGCGGGTGAGCGGTGGCAGGGAGATGCCAGCTCCGCTACAGGGAGCGGTGATGGTCCCTAGGCAGGAGCTTCTATAGCGGGGTGCAGCGTGGCCGCTGTGTCCCCAGTTCCATGCGGCCACCTCGCCCTGGTGCAGCGATGCCAGCACTGCGCTCTTTGCACCCAGGCACCCGTGGGGCTCTCATGGGAGCCCCGTGCCCTGTCCGAGTCCCTGCCATGGTACCAGCATGGAGGGAGCCAGGCAGGTGCTGCCCCCAGCTGCTTCCTCCTCTCCTGCACCAGTGAAGGGGCCTGGGGTTTGTTTGGGACTGGGTGTCCCCTGGGGTGGTGCTGCCAGAGCCAGCCTGGGCAACCATGACCACCCTCCCCGCAGAACAAGGTCTTCATCTACCGGGGCAAGGAGTACGAGCGCCGGGAGGACTTCGAGATGCGGCTGCTCAGCCCCTTCCCCAATGCCGAGAAGCTGAAGAGCACCTCACCTCCCGGGCAGGACGTCACCGCCTCGCCAGGGCAGTGTATCCTCGCAGCCGGGCGGGACGGCCATGGCCCCTCAGCTCCCCATCGCGCTCCCTGTCCGCATCCCCATCCCTGTACAGTGCCCGTCCCCATCCATGAATCTGCATGGTCCCTGTCCCCATACCCATCCCCGCGCATGCCCGCAGCTCCTTCACTCCCGCAGACATCCAGTGCTTCACGGTGCAGCCGGTGGAGGAAGCCAAGGTGCGGTTCAAGGACAGGAGCATCCCGGAGCAGATCACCAAGTGAGTCCCTGCGTGGCCGCCGCGGGGGGTGGGTGCCTCCCGCCGGGACGTCCCCTCTGCGGGGCACCCCCAACGCTCCCCTCCCGACAGCTTCTACAAGGCCAACCACGTCCAGAGCTTCAGCTACTCACGGCCCTTCCAGAAGGGCCCTAAGGACCCTGACAATGAGTTTGCCGTGAGCACCGCCACCGGGAGCCTGGACGGGACTGGGGGGGAGGGCAGGGGAGGGGGGGACCCAGCCTGTGCCATGGGGTGGTGGGAGCTCCGCACCATGGGGCGGCTGGGGGGCGGCAGGAGCCCTGGGCAGGGCAGGGCTGGGGGAGCCCCGTGGCGGACGCTAGCCAGGGGCAGGTGCCGCCGCATCCCGGGCACACGTGGTGGGGAGGCAGCGCGGGGGGGACGCAGCTCACAGGGGACACAGGGACGCGGCGCGGACGACGGCCTCCCTCCCGCAGACCATGTGGATCGAGCGCACCACGTTCACCACAGCGTACCCACTGCCCGGCATCCTGCGCTGGTTCGCCGTCACCTCCACGGCCACGGTGAGCGGCAGCTCCATCCCTGCTGCTGGGGCGGCCGTCACGGCACTGGCGGCCACTCACGCCCCGAGCCCTCACTCCCTGCACAGACCATCATCAGCCCCCTGGAAAACGCCATTGAGACCATGACGAGAACCAACGAGAAGATCCTGAGCGAGATCAACCGGCACCAGAACGACCCCAGCCTCCCAGTCAACCCACTTTCCATGCTGCTCAACGGCATCGTGGACCCCGCCGTCATGGGCGGCTTCGCCAAGTACGAGACGGTGAGGACAGGCAGACGCACGGGCAGCGTGCGGCCGCCGCGTGCTGGGGCGGCCCCGGCCGCATTGCACCGCACCGTGGCGCTGAGCCGCTGGGGCACAGGCCTTCTTCCAGGCATCCTACCTGCAGGAGCACCCGGAGGACCAGGCCAGCGTGGAGAGGCTGAAGGACCTCATCGCCTGGCAGGTGGGGCCGCGGCTCTGGGGTACCGGCGCCCCCAGCATGGAGCTGCTGCAACCGTGTCCTCCCCGCAGACGCCGCTGCTGGCCGAGGGCATCCGCATCCACGGGCAGAAGGTGCCGGAGGACCTGCGGCCCTTCCACGAGCGCATGGAGCAGTGCTTCAAGCAGCTGCGCACCAAGGTGGAGAGCCAGTACGGCGTGCGGGAGATGGTGAGTGCGGGTTTCGCTGCGGGGCACCGCACGACGCTGCAGGGTCCCCTGGCCAGGGTGGCTCAGGACGGCTCCTGGCTCTTCCCAGATCTCCCTCGAGGACCGGCGAGGAGGACGACCCCGGTCCATGACCTGGGTGCCCGAGTGGGAGCGGCTGAGCCGTGCCGCTGACAGGCAAGTGCCGTGCTGTGGAGCTGCCCCGTCTTGCGCCCACCCCCGTGCATTGCGGTGGCCCCGGGGCGACAGGGGTGGCCAAGCCCGGCAGGGGTCCCGCGGCCATGGTCCTGCCCTCACCCGGCTCCCGCTGCGCGGGCACCAGCAGCACGGAGGCCACCCTGACCCCCAGGCCCGTCGCGCATGGCCCCGAGGGTGAGGAGCGCCGTGGCGAGCGCAAGGAGAACCGCTCGAGCACCTTCTTCGGGCAGTGGTGGCAGGAGCGGCGCCAGTCCGTCTCGGAGCACCTGGAGCCCAAGGTGCTGTCACGGCTAGGGGTGCAGGGCCCTGTGCCGCCCTGGCCGTGGTGCTGAGCAGCCTCCTGCCGCAGGACGAGAGGCAGAGACTCTCCCGCAACACGAGCGAGAGCAGCACGGGCAGCCTCGAGGGGAGGCCCCCAGCGAGCAGGGAGGCCGCCAGCGCACAGCCCAGCACTGCAGGTAGCGCAGCCCCGCGGAGCCGCCTCCAGCCCCCAAGTGCTCCCACCCCAGCGGAACGCGCTGCTGCTCCGTGCCGGCAACGGAGCCGGCTGCTTCCGCGCGCAGCCCTGCCCCGGGTGGATGTGCTCCCGGGGGTGGCTGCCGCAGCAGGGGCCGCGCTCCCCTCGCAGCTGCTTGCACCGTGGAGCTGGGTGCCTGCTGACCACGTGCCCCCCCCCAGGGCTGTCCCTGTCCCCACCTGGCTTCGGAGGCCGCGTGAAGAGCGCCAGCAAAGCGCTACCGCCGCCGCGTAGAATCAACCCCGCCGTGTACGAGACCTTCCTGGAGCCGGGCGAGGCGGCGAGTGGCACCAACGCACCCCCAGCCCCACTCGCACCGGGCCGCCCCGCTCACCGACCTCCCTGTCCCCTCGCTGAGCTGCCTCCCGGCTCTCAGGCGCCCACGTCACCCACACCACACGGGAACAAGGGGCTGAAGTCGCCGCCGCCGCCGCCGCCACCCAAGTCCAAGCGGGTGTCACAGCTCTGAGGCCGCAGGCACAGCAACCGCAGTGCTGCTCCCGCAGTCCCCACTGCTGCCTTCCTAGATGAGCCCTCCTGCTGCTGCAGCCACTGTGCCCAGGCGGGGCTCCCCGCAGCCCTGACCCTGCACCCCCAACAGGCTCCCTGCACCCCTGACCCCATGCCCAAACCGCGCCCCATTCCCACCCCTCGGGAGCTCCAGCCACAGCAGGAAAAGAGGCCTCCTCCCCAGCATTCCAAGATGACGACAGGGGACAGGAGGGCTCCTTGTGACACCAGCTCTGGCCGCTGCTGCCCCGCAGCTGCCAGTGCCGCTGCTGCGACTCTCAGTGCCTCTGGGGCCTCGCAATAAAGCTCTAGCCCAGCTGCCGCCGTGGGGCCGTCGTCCCCGTGCCCACCCCGCACCCAGACCCCATGCAAAGCACCGCTCGAGCCCGGAGCCACTGCCCCTGCAGACACGCGCTCTGCTCGGAGCGGCGCCCGCCCTTTATTGACATGCGGCCACAGCACCTGCAGCAGCACCCTGGAACTGCAGCCAGGCCGGGGAGCGCGGGCGGCACCGCGGCCGCACTGCAGGGACAGGCCCTGCTCCCCAGGCGGGGAGGGGACGGGGACAGGGCCCCTCGGGCCGCGAGCGCCAGCGCTGGGAGCAGACGGGCCCCTCCACGCGCAGTGCCGGGTGCAGGAGTGGCCGTTGCGCTGTGCATGCTCCTCACAGTGGGTTTGCCGAGGAGGCCGCCAGCCGCTTCCCGATGTAGATCCTGGCGGGAGAGAGGCGGGAAGGCACCGTTCTGAGCCAGGGCCACAGAGCCCTGTGCGGGCCGGAGCTCCTGCCCGCCCCACACTCACCCCAGCCCCAGCGTGAGCAGGTGGCTGAGCAGCAGCGAGGGCACAAAGAGCAGCAGCAGCTCCGAGCTGAAGAGCCGCTTCTTCCCAGCCACGGCGCTGCCGGGCAGGCTCCAGAGCGATGGCTGCGGGGAGCAGGGCAGCACCCTGTGGGGCAGCGCGTGAGGTGGGGCAGGGGGACACGGCGCAGGGGGCAGGGGACATGGGCCTTACGTGGGTGGCAGGCGGGTGCAGGCCCGGGCGAGAGAGGGGGGCAGGCGGTCCCTGTGCTTGGGCAGGACCTGCTGCATGGGGGGCAGGTCCTGCTGGGAGGGTGGCCGGCGGCAGCTCTGGCCAGGCTGGTGCTGCCTGCAGGGCCGGAGCCGCTGGCCCAGAGGGGCAGCGCTGGTGTCATCCCGGGCTGCGGGGCTCGTCGTGGGTAGGAGGCTGCGAAGGCCAAGGTGGTGTCACTGGGCTGCAGCGTCCCCAGGCTGCCGTGTCCCGCCCCAGGAGGTCTCACCTGTGGGGCTCCACGTCCAGCTGCGCCTCCAGCAGCATCTGCTCCACGTCGGCAGGGTGGGACGAGAAACGCCGGGGCCCGGGGTGCCCCGCGCCGCGCAGCTCCACCCAGGAGCCTGCAGGGGCGGCCGGCTCGAGCGGACACCCCATCCGGGACCCCGGCAGAGCCCAGCCCGGGGCTCCCCTGCCCGGGACCTCCCCACCTCGTCCCGGTCCCTCCGGGCTAGCG
>VZSV01000421.1:90438-101784 GCA_013398735.1 Nothocercus julius | reverse complement strand
AGGGGACAGCCGGGCAGGGCCGCAGGGAGGGCGGCGGCCCTGCCTCTCTGCTGCGGCTGGGGGCTCTAGCCAGCGGCTCCTTGGATGCTCTCCCACCCACACATTTGCTGCAGTCGGACCCACTTTTCCCTGCAAACTCGTCTAGAGTGTAAGAAAGGTTTGGGGAGCCCATCGAGTAGAAGACACTGTCCCCAGGGAGCCCCAGGCCACACAGAGCCGCTGCCCGGACAGGGCGAGCAGAGCACAGGGCACGGCCTGGGACAGAGCACGGCTGTGCCCAACGAGCCACACGTGTCTCCCAGACACCAACGGCACCAGCTTTGGGTTCAGAACAGGGAAGGAGTCAGACTTTGTGGTCAGGGCTTCCAACATTCTCACACTTGAGCCCCACGGGCCATGGGGCCCAGGCAGGCCCTGCACAGGAAGGCACTGAATCTCCCTGCTTCCCAAAGGCTTCCCCTGGAGACACTGGAACACTTGGGAAGCGATACAGATGGCTGGAATGGTGCAGAGCACGGCACCTGGGGCAGCTAAGCCTCGCACCTCGTTTAGATGAGGCACACACAGCACGCTTGGAGACATGCAGGAGCTCAGGACTGAAGCCACGCTAGGAAACGGAGGCAGCGCCACAAGGCTGCCAGGTGCTGAACTAGCCCCGTGAAGCTTTTAGCAGCACAAGGGCTGTAGGAAAAAACACATCCCACCAGTCCTGAGCAGAGAACCTCCTCTGAGCTCCAAGTGACAAGGCCACCCTGAACTTCACAGACACACACCTGTTCTCATGCCTCAGACAGTAAGGATGTCCTTTCTTTGCAAAAAACATCAGGGCTAAAATCACCTTTCTCTAATTTTCTTAAGGCCTCCTTCTTGAAGAAGTATAGAGACCACCACCCTATAGCAACAGTTAAAAGACCCCCAGAAAATGGTGCAGAAGATCCAAGTATAGAGGAGAAACACGAAGCGCGGGGTGGCCGCAAGGGGACGTGGCCACCTTCTCTTTGCTGCTGAGCAGCCCATGGCAGCGCGAGCCTCCCACAACCTCTGTGCTTGTGTGTCATGACTGCAGACAGAGCCCGATTCCTCTGTGCCACAAGATTGCCCTGAGATACCTCTGTGCCGCAAGACTACCCTGAGATACGTCCCTACGCTGCAACGATCTCTCAGGGGAACAGACCAGTTTAAATTCTTGGTGGCCAAGAGCCACTCACAGTCATTAGGACTGGTCCCTTAGGAACGTGCACTAGGATGTGCCCAGCTTCAACTCCCAAACATGGAAACTTCCTAGACCTTTGACAGTAGAGGAAAACTGACAGAATGCCAAACAGCCACAAGGTTTAATAGACCCATGAAACCTTACAACCTTCTCCCCAGACTCCTGGGGTGTCCCAGACAAAGTTCATAGATGCACCTGCCCTTGGCGAGAGATAGGCTCTCCCTGAGCAAAAGGCACTCACAGCTCCTCCGGGCACACAGGCCTGGCCAAGGAGGCTGCTGGAGTGCAGAACTTCCCATCTTCACCCAGTGCCTGTGGGGAACCTGCCTCGAAAGGCCCACAGTGCCATCGGGTAAGCGGAGCCTGCCCGTGTGCCAGATGGGACCAAAGCGCCAGGCAGAGCTGAGGGGGTCTGCACAGAAGGGCCATTGCTCCGCACGATCCGTCTCTCCAGGGCAGCCTGGGCCAGCAGCTTGGCCGCATGCACTGCTCTGGCACAGGCACTGCTGCATTATCAGGGACCAGAGCGCTCCCCTGGTCAGCCTGGCCTCACGCAGGGGCTCTACTAGCTCCAAAACCACCTTCTAAAGCATCTCCCAGGAGTCGGCCAGGCTCATCTGGAAGACACGCAGGCACTGAGAAACCACTGTTCCTGCTAGCCACTTATTCCACCGAATAACCAATTTCCTTTTCAGAACTCCCTGGGTAAAGTCTGTTCGACAACAATTCCCACCTGTTGGTTACTATTCTGCTTTTCTCTGAGAGATGAAAGAGCTCTGCACCTGGGCCCTTTACCCATTAGGATAATTGTCCAAATTCAACTGTCTCATTTACAGCACAGCAAGTTAACAGACTTCACTCGCCTCAGATTTATACTGTTGTTCCAATACTCACTGTGAATTTTCAGTATCTTTTCCAAATAAAACTCACACACCAGAACTGGACACTCGCCTTATCAAAACATCTACAGATGTCAAACTCACTCCCTGCTCCTTGTTACCATTACGTATTTATGCAGAGGCAAATTAATTGCACTACCAATGCTGCCAAGCATCAGGCTTCTTTCTCCAAAGGAATGGTCCAGCATCAACACTAACCTAGAGAAATCTATTCATAGTCCCAGTGACTTTTATCGGTCAAATCTGTAACATCAAAGAACAAAATCATGTCTTCTGAAAAGCCCTATGGCTCAAAACCTGTGTTTCTGACAAACAGCTTCTACCTAGTCCCCAAACCAAAAGATTATTGACAAAACAGGGGACAAAGCATTTCCCAGGAACAACAGGGGACTGTGTCATTGGGAGGAGTGAAAAGGAGGAAAATATCTGTCACCTCTTCTTTTAACCACAACTCATTGCCTCAGCCCCACTGCTTTGTGCCAGAAGAGAGAGCTGGGAGGAAAGGCGGCAAAGGGAGAGCTGAGCTTTGCCTGGGGCATACTCTGTTTCTGCTGGGGACAGCTGGGGACTCAGGACGAGGTATGGGTTGACTCTCACCTCCTGGCATAGTCGTAGAGTGCTCGCTTCCGCTCCTGCAAGGACAGATGCCGCTCCACAGGGGACTTTGCAAAATGCTTTGTAGCTGGCTGGAAGGGAAAGGACAAAAAAAAAAAAAAAAATCAGAAGAGAATCAAATAAAATCCAAAGACCTCTGTATTGGCCCCAAAAGCAGCCAGCAGGCCAAGTCAGTCTTCAGTTTAATGTTTTCAGCTCCCGTGACATCAGGCTGCGCTCTGGCTGCAAGCCATCCAAGCAGGGAGGACGCTGCAACCCCTGGCGTACCTTGGAGGAAGGCACCACTGTGGAGCCCTGGAAGGCAGAAGCTGCTGCAGCCTGGGAGGTAGATGGGGCAGGCAGGTCTGTGGTAGCCTCCTTACTTTCAGGAAAGAAGGACACTCTCCCTTCCAGCAAGTTGGCAATGGTGGTATCCACACAATCGGTCTGGGCTGCAGGAGACAAAGGAGCTGTTAAAGAGGGAGCCCCTGCAGCCAGGACACCTACATCCTTGCAGTAGAGATCAAGTTTCTGCTTTCAGGTCTCACTTGGCATGAAAGGTAGCCCTGTGTCCCTCCTAAGAGCTCAGGCGCTTACCCAGGTCTGTCCAGATGACCTCCAGAGGCACATGAGGCAGCACCTCCTTGACTCGCTGTGCCATTGCTGCGATCTGCACATGCTCAGGAGCGGAGGAGCCAGCACCAGCCAAGCTGGAAGGCACCCTGGGCCTGGCTTCCAGGGATGAGGCTGCAAAAGGAAACACAGAGGCCATGTAAGAGTTGCCACAAAACGCACAGCCTTCAAGTTGCCACAGCTCTGCTTTCTCTACTTGGGTGGGATAAGAGAGCAGGATCTCCTGCATGCTGCATCCTGCATGTGCCTGGGAGCAGAAGCCCTCTCCCCTCCAGCCAGCTACACCCCACCACCCAGAACCCAGTCCCCAAGGGGATGTCTAGGCTGGGGGACCTGTCTTGTCTCCCGCCATGTTGGGGTGACCAAGCGCAGACTGCAGTCTCCCCAGAGGGGAAGTGTTAGGTGGTTGCTCCACGTTCAGGAAGCAACCTAGGCCACATACCTGGGGCAAAGGGGAGAAGTGATGTGTGTCGCAGTCTCTTCATGTGCTCAGCTTTATCTGCTGCAGTGAGCCGTGTGGATACCACACCCAGCTCCACGGCTAAGAGCTGCAGAGACGCAGACAAGTGTCACACGTACATGACAACCCACACACGACCCAGGCATTCCCATCTTGTAGGGGAGCAGAGCTGGTGCACGGGCCTGCTTGGAGCCGCTGTGAGGGGCAGAAGGGCCAGGAACTGGTTTCTCCAGAGCCTCAGTAACACATGATTTCAGAGTTGCATGGAGCACAGAAAGGACCAGGAGTTTGCAATATCATCCTGTGACAACAGGCTGACAGGGAGATGCAAGATATTTGGCACAGCAGCTATGAGATAACCAGCACACGAGGGAAAGGTGGAGAAAAAAATCACTGTTTCGTTTGTAATATTACAAAAGGTGCATTCTTACTGTGAAAGGTTTGGACTAGATGGGGAGAGCCTCTCAGAAAGGATAATAGATTGTTGCAAATAGGCTAAGGAAGAACTGGATATCATACGGGGCAATAAACATGGGCCAGAGCTCCCACGTTGCAAATACACCCATCTGGAAATGCCCTGCTTACACTCCCCTCTCCTCCGCGGCCATCCCGAGTTGCGGTTGCCCTGCACCGCCCTCTGCCACAGCATCCTCCTACCTCCTGAACTCGGAGCGCAAAATCTTCACTCAGTTCTTCAGCTCGTCTAGGGACAGACGGCATCCACCTGAATGGGGACAAGAGCACTGGGCTGGCTGCTTCAAGGGCCGCTGCAGAGCCAGCCCCACCCGGGATGATAAGGGAGGGGGCACTGTCCCCACCTCCGCTCTCCCTGCTCATCCCTGATCTCTTCCTACAAGAGGAGAGTCAAACCTCACCACTTGCTTGCAGAAGCAAGGCCAAAGCACCGCTCAGAAGACAAAACTGGCTCACCTGATCTTTAACAGCACCCAAGGATAACATGCATAATATGCCCTGAGGAAGTTCCCAAGAGGTCCCAAAAGAGGGGACATTGCCATGCACATGACAACAGAAAACAGATCAGCGAGACTCAAGCTAGATCTAGACATGGCTTGGGGAAAGCTACAGCACAAACTTTTCCATGCTGAAACCGCCCCCCTCCACATCCACGGTAGAAAGAATCTGTGTCCAAGCCCCTTCCATTGCCCACAGCCCCTTATTACACCAAAGCTGCTCAGCCAGTCTGGGCTCACAGGGGCCTGAAGAAGGTTCTGAACCACTCCTGCAATTCACTGCAGAGTGCAGGGGACAGATGCTGGAGCAGTGAACTGCCTGCAGGGAAACACCCATGGGATCTGAGCAACTCTGGGGTGAATTACAGCAGAGGAACTAGCATCAAAAATACATCAGGCAAACTTGAGACAAAAGCCCCGTGAGACTCTTCTTCATCAGCTGGAAGCAGGAGCTACAAGTCCTATCCACTTCAGAAGCTGGTTGAAAGCACCTGGCTTGGACCAGATAATGCAGAACAGAGCCACGCTGAGATACCACAATGCAGGCGCATACCAGCACATACAAAATTTTGGTTAAAATGGAAGGGGGCAAAAATGTCAGGCCCTCTGCCCACCCTAACCCCCTACCCCAAATGAGAGAGAGAGGGAGATAGTACCTTACTTGATAAACTGTGAAGGGAACAAAGAAGGTCCAGAGAAGCTCTGCAATCCAGGAGGAGTCAGCCACACTCTAGGGAAGAAAGAACAGTAAGACCATGGCCCAGGTGCGACAGCAGCCAGACCATCAGGGAGGCAGTGAGTGAAAGAGCCAGCCCACAGCAGTAACAGACAAACAGAGATGGAGGGAACAGGCAAGACGGGACAGCAAATCCAGAGCACAGAGGACAAGCCCCACAGCAGATCCATCTCCATTAGTTCTTCCCAGGCAGGGCAAGGGAGTCAAAGTTTTCACTGCTTTAAGTTGTGTTTCCTCCTATGAAGACAGCAAAACTTCCCTTCCCTCCAGGCTCTGTTAGAGCTGGCCTTTAAGAAGAGCTGAAAAGCAGCCTGGAGCCTGTGATCCCCCTTGGCATCACAAACACTCCTCATTCCTGGGGACTTCCACAGCAGTGGAGATCCGTGGCCTGCTGGATCCTGGTTGCTGTTGTAGTGGCAACAAGAAACTCTTACTAGACATGATTCAGATCACACCTGTCCCCAACAGAACAGCTGGCCTCATGGAAACAGCCTGTGTAACGTCTCAACTCCCATACACTATTTCTTATTTCCTAATGGGTTGCACTGTGGAGTTTTAAATCACTTTTCTTTGAAAAGGAAACATTAAAAGTGAGCCATGTTTTATTACTTTCTTTTTTTTTCCTAAAGACTAGTAAATAACATTTTCTCTGAGAAATAACATGATGTTTGGCCAGAAGACAGAGGCTAAGCATGGGAACATGGACTCACAGCTTAGGGAATCTCCAATCCTCTTACCTGGATATGGTCCTGAGTAGCTTGAAATGTTAGCCTGCCTGAGCAAGAAACTGAACTAGAGACCTCCAGAGATCCCTTCCAACTTACTTTTTCAGTGATTCTAATGATTTTTCTATTGGATGGTCACTGAATGGATGGCTCTTTCTAGGATTTTTCTAATTGGTTACTTTTATTCTGTATGTGACCAAGCTTCCCATGAGCTGTGGAGGATCTAGCCAGCAACGTAGCTGTCTCAGCTTCCATTAGAAGGGACTTCCTCCCGCACCACAGACACACGGCTCCTGGACAGGGTCACACCTGATTTATCTAAGGCTTGGAGAAAGGCAACATGAATGAGAAAAGCCTGGAAACCACAGCTACCAAAGCTAACACAAAGAAGCCTCATCTCCTGGATCTGAAGCAGATGAGACATCTAAGAGACCCGATGACAAACGCTTTGTAGTGATTCCAACAACCAGGCTCTAAAGTGACACTGGTGCATGCCACAAAATGAACAATTTAGGTTAGAAACAACTTCTGGAGTTAGATTAGGTCATCTGAGGCTGCATCTAGTTGACACATGAATATCTCTGAGTAGGGACATCCCACAACTTCCCAGGTCCCCGTCCCACTTAATCCTTCCCGCCCCCCCCCATAGAAGATCAGAATTTCTTGTGCTGCAGTTTGTGACCGTTGCATCCCATCATTTCACATCATGTCCCCAAGAAGGGATTGGCTCTATCTTCCCTTCTGCCTCACATTAGGTGCTGGAATAGAGCAGCAAGACCCACCCTTGCTTGCTCTTCTCCAGGGGAAGCAAAGGGGGTTCCTTCAGCCTCTCCCCACACACCCCGCACTCCAGCCCCTTGGCTGCCCCAGCGGAGCCCCTTCCTGCTAGTTCACATCTTGCCTGCCTGGGCCAGCCCCACATCGGGCACTGCACTTCAGCTGCGGCCTCTCCAGCCCTGCTGAGGGGCAGCAAACGCTTTCCTGGGCCCTCTGGCTCCAGCCTGACTAGTACAGCCCAGCCCTCGGCACCACAACCCGGCTCCCGCACGCCCTGCCCACCAGGCACCCATCCCCAGGGCCCTTCTGCACAACTCTGCTTTCCAACCTGTTTCCCGCGTTATTCCATTCCACACATCCAGACTCTGCACTGCTTCCCATAACCCTCATGAGCTTCATGAAGCTGCATCAGGAGCTACCGCAATGCCTAGCGTGCCCATGCCTGGAAGCTGAAGAGCTGAGTTGAAGCCGAGGGTGCCAGGAAGCAAGGTTCGATCCACAGCATGGATGGGAGAGCTTGCCACTCGCTGTGAGGCTCTGTCCTCTGGAGCTGATGAAAATGCCCCCCAAAGCCAAGTTTGGTACTTTGTTCAGCATTGCCTCTGCTATATATTAGACACGTATCTAAGAAAGGCTTCTGGAAAGCACTGATTGGCAGTGTCCCATATCCACTCCTGGAAAGCTTCTGATGATTCAGAATTACACAAGAAAATCACCAGGATTTATTTAGCCAAATGTGCACAAAGGCAAAAAAAAATCCTGCTTGACTGCTGAAGGACGAGAGGTGATTATAACCAAAGAGCCCTGCATCTGGGTGCACTCTGTTCTCTCATCACTCAAGGAGGAAACTGCACAAATGTAAAGATTTCCCTACAACCTGACACATCACAGTAGTTTTCAGAGGAGCCAAAACCATATAAAGAATGTATATTAATTATGAATAATGAAGAAAATGACAAGTCTGCCACTTCTCTGGAGGGGTCACTCAAAAATTGAAAATACTCTATTAGGAAACTGCGTCTTACTACACAAGTTCAGTTTTGAATTATCAGCATCTAATCTCAGCACTTGCCAAAACTGCTTTGTGCTTTGTCAGGAAAAAAAGACAACTAAAAGGAGAATTCTTCACTCTTAAGCCTCTTCTCCAACAAGCAAACAGCACAGTGATCTCTCTGCCTTATCTTTGATAAGCTGCTTAAGCCGAGTACCTTCACATCTTATTCTCCAGATTCTGCATCTTGCTTACGGCCTCCTTGAGCTCCCGCTAATTAAGTCCTCTCTAGGGATTGCCACACAGCGGGGACACCAGAACTTCCCACAATATTTTTGCAACAGTTTTCACCATCACAACACAAACAGTTCACACCATGTCCCTCACTACAGCAGATATTCTCCTTGTTGTGCACCCACTGACAACCCTAGTCTAGCATGTAACAGCAATTCCCTGGCAGCTCATCCTGATGCTGGTAGCAACTTCTCAATCACTTGGTCTCTAAAAGGCAGTTTTCTCCCTCCAAACTCTCTGCATCAGTTTTGGTTCTTTAAATGGCCTCAAAGCTGCATTTACTAATATGCATTTTGTTGGACTGAGAACATTTAACCAGGCAGTTCAGATCACTCTCAGCATTCCAGCTCATTCAGTTCTCATTAACACAAACTTTATCAACAAGGATCTTAATACTGTGATGAATGTGCAAATACTCAATAAAATCATATTCTGTAAATGAGCTGAGAACAAATTCATTTAACCTATTTAACAGTGCGTATTATCATAATGAACTTTGCTGCTTTTCTCAGTCTGCTCTTGCATCACATTACATATCTGCACTTGGGGAACACAAGTTCAAGTCTCTAACCTAGAAAGCCTTACGTAACTTTTGACACACCATTTGATCTCCAAGACAACTGGAACTACTCTTTCCAAACCCTTTAAAACATGAGGAGAGGGGCACAGCAAAACTATGGTCACGAAAGCCAGGCAGCGTGTCGCTGGACAGCCCGGCCACGAGGAAGTTTATCAAAATTGCCAGTGTAATTGAAGGAATATTGATTTAGCTAGCTGAAACTCCCAAGGAAATGCGCTTGAGAAAACAACACCCGGGTTAACACCGGAAATTCAGACCTTGTGATGACAAGAAAAAGCACCAGCCTGCAATAGCTATAGGCTTCAAAGCAGAAGCAAAATTAATCCTGTTGCCAAGACTCTTATAGAGTGCACACTTGCAGAGCATCTCTTTGCTCTAAGCCCCCAGACTCACCACAGTGATCAAAGGTCTCTGAACTTGCAGGGCAACTGGCTGTACCATATCCATGATCGAGAATGGCCAAGAGCTGCAAAGGAGGAATTCAGCGATGAAGGACCCCGGAACCAGCGCCAGCCCCCCGCGGAGACACCCGTCTCTGTCACCTGAAGCGCAGCAAACCCACTCGCCCGTTGGTGGCAGCCTCCTCAGGGAAGAGCAGCAGCGGTGCATTTCCTTCCTGGGAGGAATAAACCCTCAGGGAATCCACCAGCTCTGCCCGGCTTCCAGCTGCTCCCAGCTCCAGGAACCCCCGTGACCAGCAGATAAAACCAGGGGCACCATTCAGTGCAGGCTGCAAGAAAACAAAGAGCAAGCAGAGGTGCCTTCTCGTCCATCCTTCAACACAAGAAAATGTCCCTGTTTATCAAAAAAAACTTCTCTTGGGGCTCAGCAAACAACTTAAATGCTAAAAGTTCTAGTAGCATAGAACTTGTTACTGTTAGACTTCAGTAACCACTCAAGTCCCACTTGCCTTGGAATTTAATTCCTGATCTCCAGCTCAGATTGTACCTTGTCTATCGGAGGAACAAGTTTCCTCCCTGCCTTGGGTTACAATGATAAGTTCCTGATGTGCTTGGTGAAGGATACATTAGTCCTGAAATTTGCTCTTCCCTAGATAAGGACCAAATCTACTGCCCTTGAGGATACAGCATCAAGTAACACTCAGACAGGTTTGGAGTCCATTGGCTGAATTCCATACACAAGGAATTTCACAAAGGCTCCAGATGGTTGCATAACCCCTCAGTGCTGTGGCCATGCCAGGCAGCCTTGGCCACCACTTCCTGTGCGGGGGCAGCGAGCGACACCCAGAGAAAACCCTGCAGCCAGCCCTGCTTCTGACAGGATCTACTTGAAAGGCCAGAAAAATGCACAGATGCTCGAATTTGCCCACTCTCCTTCAATAAATGCAGTTCCCAGCAGAACGCCTGCCTTTTCAGTTCCTCCCACCCTGTTTCTGGCTCTCATGGAGAGCCCAAGAGCAGGAGACTGAGGTATAGAAAGGGAGCCCAAGGCTCGAGCAAGGAGCTGAGCACACCCAGGACGAGAACCACCTTCTGACAGAGGTCTCTGTTTGCCCCTGTGTGGAAGAGGCCTCAGCCCCACACACCCCTGCTGCAAGATCAGCTCACCGTGTTACACGAGGTCAGAAGGTTGATGACGTTGTGATCGAAGTGTGTCACGTGGTTGGCGATGTACACCCTCACACTGCCATCGCGAAGCCGTGGATCGTTTTGCCGCACAAACAAGCCCAGAACCGAGCACATGACACGTACAATATATCTGGAGGGGAGAAAAGGGGGTTCAAGGGCTACAATCTGAGCCACTGTAGGATTAGACATCCAACAAATAAAAAAAAAAGACCTAGGAATCCAGGTAAACTGGTCCTACATGGTCCTATACATCGGGAATGAACAGGCAAAGATGCCTAGGGCAGGAACAGCTGGGGAGCTGCAGCTGGGGGCTGCCTGCAGAGTGTGAAATAGGGGGGAGCAACTGGATATCCAGCAACTCAGGTGTTTACCAGTCCCCAAGCACCCAGGAGTAGGTGACAGCCTCGGCCCTGGCAGAGAAGGCACTTCCAGCCGCGCCAGGGATGGAATGTGCCCAGGAGCAGCTCCCTGCAGAGCGGAGCAGACAGGCCAGCCTCCCGCGGGCACACGCACCGTCGCAACAGGCTGTCGGGCAGGGCACAGCTGACCAGGAAGACGTGGACGCCGATGAAGAGCCGCAGGACGAGCAAGCAGAGCCCCACTGGCGCGTAGAGCAGCAGGGCTAGCAGGAGGAATCCATCCGTCGGAAACCTGCAGGTCGAGGAGCAGCACGCGGCTGGAGAGATGCGAGGGGGCTGGGCCTCGCGGGGCCCCACACCGACCAGGGCCTCCCTGCAACCTCCCGGGGAGCTTCCGCCCCCGGCTACCCCGGCACACGGCGGCCCCGGCACACCGCCCCCGCCCCAGGCCCCCCAGACCCGCCCGCGGCACTGGCTCTCACCGGTGCGAGTCGAAGAGCCGCTCGGGGCCCGGAGCCGCCGGAG
>VZSV01000421.1:70848-83198 GCA_013398735.1 Nothocercus julius | reverse complement strand
CTCTGCCCTGGAGGAGGGCACCCCCCCCCGCTGCTCTCCCAGCCGCTGCCGGCCCTGGGGCCTGGCTGGGCCCTGCCCCAGCGTGGGGCCTCCCTTGGAGCCTCCCTTGCGCTCCGCTCAGGAAGGAGCAGCTCCGCACACTCCACTCCTCCTGGAAGAGCCTCTGCTCCTCGGGCCAGGCCCGTAGGAGGCGCCGCGCGGGGAGGGGGAAGCGGCTGCTCCAGGGCCTGCGCGCGCCCCACGCTGCCCCGAGGGGCTGTGTGTGCCCGGCCAGGGCAGGGGCCGGGGCTGGGCACACAGGGCCCCTTTCAGCGCGGGCCTGGCCGCCCTGCTGGAATTCGCTCCTCCGCTCGGGGGAAATAGCGGGCGGCGTAGTTCACATAGCTGCAGGGGTGGCGGCGACCGCGGCGCGGCCCCCCCGCGACCTGGCCCCGCGCGGGAGCAGCGCCCGAGTCCGCGCAGGAGCAGGGGATGGGAGCGCTGCAGCTGGAGCTGCTCCCAGCGGTGCTCCTGGCCGACTGCAGGGCTGCTCTGCTGGGCCCGGCTCCCTCTGTGCCCGTCCCGGGCTCGCAGCCCGCTCAGGCTGTGGCGGGTCTGGCCGTGGCCCGTGGGGCTGCTCGGCTTCCCCTATGAGGACCGTGGCGGCTCCTGTCCTCCTTGGCTCAGCTGAAGCCGTGTGGGGGCCCCCCGCCACCCTGTCCTCGTCCCCAGAGAGGAGCCAGCGGCCATGGGGAAATAGAACGGACAACTTTATAGAGAAAATAAAATTACAACTAAGAAACGGGTGTGGGAGCCACTGCCTGGCGCGGGAGCCAGGACGGCCAGCACAGGGGCAGCCACACGGTCCGGGGCAAGGGGAGGGTCCCGGCCCCACGGGGACCTGGGGGTGCCAGGGCCTGCCAGGGTGGCGGGGGGGCCCGGGCCAGCCCCATGCGGCTCTGCACAGTGGTTGGGGGTCGCGCAGGGGGCGGCCTCACTCGCGCGGGGGGCACACGGCCCCCATGGCCCCCACGGCCCCGCGGCAGCCGCCCCGCGCAGCCGAGGAGCAGGCACCGTCTCCCCGGGCCGGGCCCTACGAGATCTGGTTGTTGAGCTGCCCTGGGTACTGCTCGAAGCGCCTGCTGGCCTCCTCGCTGAGCGCGTCACCTGCGCCGGCACCGACGGGCGGATGGACCAGATGCCACCAGGCAGCATTGCCCACGGCTGGCACAGCCCCGCGGCTGGCACAGCCCCCTGGCTGCATGGCCGGGGCAGCCCCACGGCCGCGGGGCCGGGGCAGACCCTTAGGGCCCAGCCCTGTGTCCATCCCCCCATGGCCACCCTATCCCTGCTGCGTCCTGCAGCCCCATTGCTCCCAGCTCTGCCCTCACGCAGCCCCCCGCGCGGTGCCCAGGCCGTTACCGATGTGGCAGCTGTGCACCCAGATGCGGTGCCCGTCGTACTTGCAGTTGCATTTCATGGCGTTGTTGGTGAAGTCGCTTTCTGCCACTTCGAAGTTGGGGTTGATCACGACCTGGGGGTGCAGCCGTGTGCTGGGGATGCAGCCCAGCCCTGCAGCCCCACATGGGGTGGCCCCAGCCCTGGAACTGTGCCCGGCGCTGCGGTGCCCATGGGGCAGCACCTGCAGAATGTAGTTGCCCGGCTTGACGTCAGTGATGTCAATCCACTGGCAGTCGATGTCGTGCCGGTAGAGGTCCCAGCAGCCCACGGTGATGCCCTGCTCCCCGAAGTTGGCGCACTCGTAGCGCTTGGCCACGTCTGCGGCGGGAGGGCGGCTCAGCGCGGCTGCGCACCCCCGCAGGGCGCCCGGCCTGCGCGGCGCCCACCTTCCTCGCACTCGGTGTCCTCGAGGCAGAAGCTGGCCTTGTGGCCCTCCGCCACCTTGGTGCCGTTGGGGGTCAGGATGTCGTAGTGGGTGAAGATGTCCATGCTGTGGTAGTGCCTGCAAGGGTGCCGGCGCGCTGAGCCGGCTGCACCACCGCCACTGCCAACGGGCGCCCGCGGGGGACTCCTGTCACCCAGCCCGTGGTGCCTCGGGACGGGCTCCAGCACGAGGACAGGCGGAAGGACAGTCTGGAGCCCATGCAGGCAGGATGGGGCAGCTCAGCTCCCCCGGCTCAGCTGTCACCACTGCATCACCCTCACCAGCATCACCCTCATCCTAATGGCATCATCCTCACCTTCATCAACAGCCCCTTCATCCACATCACCCTCACCTTCATCACCCCCACCGGCATCATTCCCACCCTCATCACCCTTGCCCACATATCCCTCAGCATCCTCACCCACCTATCCCTCGTCACCAGCACCAGCACCACCCTCGCCCCGTGCCTGCCCTGCCCTGGCGCCATCGCCGCACACGCACGCACCGGTGGCACTCATGCCAGACCCAGGAGTGGCGGCCGGCCTTGGGGCGGAAGTCGGCGCGGCCGTTGTTGTGGATCTGGGAGGAGAAGCGGAGCAGGCGCCGGTGCCCGTAGGGCCAGTTGGCGCGGCGGGCCGAGCTGGAGAGGCAGTTCTCCTCGGCAGCGCAGTACAGCATGTGCAGCGGCCGGTCCTCAATGTAGGCCGTCTCCTGCACCAGCGGCGCGTGCAGCAGCAGGTCGGAGGCGGCTGGGGACGCAGGGCTGCTCAGGGACGGGCAGCAAGGCCAGCACAGGGCAAGCGCCCCGCGGCAGCAGCGCTGGGTGGCAGCTCCTGCGACGCCGCAGCTGGGCACCTGCGAGCCCAGCGAGGCAAGAGGTGCCCACAGCCGCGCGCCGCAGACCCCACTGCCCGCCGGCCCCCCCCCACTTGCGAACCCCAGTGCCCGCAGCCCCCCGCCCTGCAGCCCTGGCCCCCGGGCCGCTCACTCTCGGAGCAGATGACACCGGCAGCGAAGCGGGTGCCCGTGTTCTTGCAGCTCAGGCTGACGCCATGGTGCTGGCAGTGGCTCAGGGACATCTCGTGGCCTTCGCACTTCACACCGCTCAGCACCATCTCCGTCACGTTGCTGGCATCCCAGTACCAGGTCTCCTGTGGACGGGGCAGGATGAGCCACCAGCGACGCCCTGCCCGCGTCCCCCATCCCACAGCCACGCGGCACCTACTGTCACAGCGTGCAGGGAGTAGCCCAGCCCCAGCTGGCGACAGGCCACCATGGCCTCCTTGGTGGTCCAGCCGTCACTGCACACCGTGCCCCACTTGTTGCCTCGCTTCACCTCCACGCGGCCCTCAGACACCGTCCTGCCGCCAGCCAGGCGGATCTGCAGGAAACCCAGGGGTCGTGAGCACTGGCCCCAGCATCAGCCTCCACCCCAGCCCGGCATCATCCTCATTCTGGGGACCCAGTCCTGTGGCGCTGGCCCTGCTTGCAAGTCTTGGTGAGCAGAGCCCAGCTGGGGACAGGCCCCCCACCACCTCCGGGCAGCCCCAGGCTGCCATGGGGCCACCCGCTGCCATCCCCCACCTGCCCCTGCACACGGTGCCAGCCCCGCTCAGCCGGACCTGGGGAACAGCAGCTGTGGCACCGGCGGCACAGGCCTGGCACACTGGCCCGCCGGCAACAGGGCACAGCCCCACACAGTGCCCACCAGTTCCTCGTAGCCCATGTAGGGGACATTGCAGCGCACGGCCGCGTCCTCCGAGTGCTTGCAGTCCTCCTCCGTGATGTTCTTCAAGGGGCAGTGCCAGAGCGACGTCTCGGTGCCCTCACACTGCACCTCGCTCATGTGGATGGGCCCCGTCCCTGCCAAGGAGGGCAGGTGCTGTTGTTACCGGCGCTGGGCGGCCGCAGCCCTCGCAGCGCCCCGAGGCGCTGCCCGCGCCGGCCCCGCACCTTGGCCCATGCGCGCCCCGGTGAGCGCCTCCTTGGCGCTGCCGAAGCCCAGCTCGCGGCACACCACGCTGGCCGACTGCAGGTTCCAGTGGTCGTCGCACACTGTGCCCCACTCACTGCTCTTGAGCACCTCGACGCGGCCCTCGCCCACCTTGGCGCCGCCCTTCAGCCGGATCCGCGGCTGCTGCGAGGGGAGGGCGGGCACAGACAGGTGACACGTGGTGACACGGCGCGGTGCAGCATGGCAGGCCACCACATGGCACGGCACCGTGCGGCACAGATAGCGCCGGTGCCTCTGGGGATGCCCAGGGCAGGGACGGCCCCACCTGCAAGGAGCTGGCACCCGGCTCCCAGCCCAGCGCTCACCTGGCCCTGCTGCTGCTGCCGCGGCTTCTTCTTGTGGGTGCCGGCAGCAGCGAAGAGGGGCCCGGGCGCGCAGCTGACGACGGCGGGCATGCCGGCGGCGCAGGGCGCCGAGGCGTTGCCGCGCACGAACTCGAAGGCGCACAGCGAGAGGTGCACCTCCGTGCCCGCGCACGACACCGAGTGCAGGCGGTAGTTGAGCTGCTGCCGCTCCGCCACGAGCCTGCAAGGAGAGCGCGGGGTGCTGAGGGCGCCGCGGTGCAGCCACCAGTGGGGTCCGCGGCCACCCTGCCGCCCTCGCCGTGCTGCCCGCGCGCCTCCCACGCCGCTCTGGCTCCGGCTCCGGTGGCGCTGAGCAGGGCTCCTGCTGCACGGGCTCCACCGGGGCCATTTACCTCCGCCGGGACCCTACGCGCGCCCTGGCCTTGTGCTTGGGGCGAGACTTGGAGCCTGGCCTGCAAAACAGAGAACAGCAGTCGAGCAGCCCATGGCTCTGCCACAGAGCCACGATGCTGGGATGCCGGGATACTGGGATGCCAGGATGCTGGGCATGGGAAGCAGTGCCTGACCTGGCGTCCACTGAAGCCCAGAGCAGGGCCTGTCAGTCCCTGGGCCGCGTGCGCTGCAGCAGCCTCATCAGCTCCCGGCCGTGCGAGGCTGCCGTGTTGCAGCAGACATGCAGTTCCTAGCACTACCCAGGAAACCCCTGCAGAGGCAGCAGTGGCTCTGGTGCCTCGTCCCGCAGCAGTGGATCAGACACGGCAGTTTGATCCACTCTGGCCAGACAGCAGAGCAGGAAGCTGCAGCCGCGGCGCACAACGGCTTCACCTCGCGCAGTGACAGGGATGGCGCTAGAAGGGCCAGGACCCCCGAGCGAGGGCCAGCACCGCCGGAACCAGGGAAAGTCAAGCAGGGAGCTGCCCCTGCCACCCGTGGTCACATCTGCCAGTGCTGCACAGTGACATCGGCTGCGGCAGGCACCACTCACATAGAGCACAGCGTCAGAGGAGGCGCCCAGCCCTCGGGACTCCCCTCAGGGTGCTGTGTCCACGTCTTGGTCCCCAACACCAGGGACAGGAGCCAAGCGCAGTGAGCAGTGCTGGAGCTCGGAGCCAGACTTGTTCCGCACTGTGGGACAAGGTGCTGGACACAGGACAGCAGGGCAGCTGGAGCAGGGGGCCCAAGCAAGCCCAAGCAGAGCACACGTGGGGCCGGCTCGGCGCTGGAGCAGGGCCGCGCGGCCTCCATCCATGGAGATTTCCCGGGCCTGGGGGATAGTGCCCCGTGGCAGCCATGTCCCTAGAGTACACCCGGCCCAGCAGGAGGAGGACGGGAGACTGTGCAGGGCCACAGCCTGGAACAAACCGCAGCCCCATGGAGCAGCATGGATGTGTGGCCAAGGGAGCCCAGCCCGCAGGATGCAGCGCTTGGCCCCATTGCAGAGAGCCAGGAGCAGCACATGGAGCCCCGCACAGGGGAGCAGCGTCAGCGAGAGGCAGCAAGCGGGACCCAGAGCATCGCCAGCCTCCGCAAGCAAGCACAGGTCCCGGGAGGATGCTGCATCCCAGCACAGCCCGCTACACCGTGCCCATTGCCCCGGCGTTGGGCTCCGCCAGCCCGGCCCCATGGGGAGCGGAGCAGCACACGGTCGCACCAGCTTCCCCACAGCCGCTTTCCCGGAGAGCGGGGCCCGCGGCTCTGCTCCAGCTGGATCCATACACCTGGATCCAGCACCCTGGCAGAGCCCGGGGGGCCGGACCGCCTGGCGCTGCAGAGGGCTCAGCAGACGGGGCGCCCGGCCCCTTACCTGCCACCTGCCCCTGGGCGCCGGCCCTTCGTCCTGGCTGCGCGCGTGAACCGCCTGTGGAGCGACACCGCGCTGGGCGCCAGGGCATGCACAGTGCCGGGCACGAGCAACACCGGGCACACACAGTGCCGGGCACGAGCAACATCGGGCACACACAGTGCCGGGCACGAGCAACGTCGGGCACACACAGTGCCAGGCGTGAGCAACGTCGGGCACACACAGTGCCGGGCATGAACAGCACCGGGCACACACAGTGCCGGGCGTGAGCAGCACTGGGCACGTGCAGCACTGGGCACGTGTAGCTGAACACAGGGCTGCAGTAGTGCCCCTTCCCACTCCTCTGGCTCGCGCACGGCTCTGCAGGAGCAGCCCCTGCCTGTCTTACTATGTTTGAGGCTGTGGCTGGTCCTGCACTCCCCTGGTGCATAGCGGGAGTGCCCACGGCCATGGGAGCCACTGGCCCCTCGCGCGGCCCTCATGTGGGGCTACCAGGCCCCTGGTGCAGAGTGAGTCGCCAGCTCCGATGGAGATGCTGGAGGGAGCAGGGACACGGTGCCCTGACACTGCTCCCATCCTATCACGTTCCCCTCGCCCACCCTCCAGCCCACGCCAGTCCCACTCACTTGTAGAAGTTCCTGTTCACCTTCTTCTCGGCGGGGAAGCCCATCATGCCGCAGATGACGCGACTGTTCCTGCTGTCCCAGCCCACGTCGCAGATCTGCGCCCAGCCGCCCTTGTAGCGCACCTCCACGACACCCTCCGTCACGGGCAGCCGCCGCCGGGCCCCGGCGCCCACGGGCCGCAGCCGCACCTCCTCCACGTGGCTCTGCTCCGCCTGCGCGGCACCGTCAGCCCGCGCGCCCGGCCGCCAGCCCCACACGGCATTGCACGGGGCGGCGGGCGAAGGACAGCCAGCAGGGCCTGCACGGGGCCCGCGGGCGCAGGGATGGGTGCCCCAATGCCCCAGCACCCCACGGCCAGGGACACGTCTCGGGGGAGTGAGACGCCATCCCGGGGCGGCGCTGCCGCCCTTTCACCTGGGAATGCTGCCCGAGGGTCCCTTGCGCAGGGCAGCTGGCTCTGCGCCAGCTGGAGGACCTGAGCCCGCAGAGTCCTCACCTCAATGACGTTGGAGTCCTTGAAGCCGGGGATGCGCTCGTCCTTGCAGACGACACCCGCATCCTCCTCGTGGCTGCAGTCGCTGTTGCCCCAGCCCCGGTGTCTGCAGTCCTCAATGCTCTTCTCGCTCCCTCCGCAGTTGACATTGTCCAGCCAGATCCGTCCTGCACCGGGGACAGCGGGGACAGGTGAGGGGAGGCCTAGTGCCCATGGCGGCAGGGCCACGTGGCCACGGCAGTGCAGGCGAGCAGCACGGGGCAGCCCTCCGCGGCATGAAGCCGATATAGAGGAAGGCAAAGGGGAGAGCTCCGGCGGGTATGTGCTCATCCTGCCGGCCCCCGCACCAGCCCCGCAGCGGCCCAACGCATCCACTCCCAGCTCTTACCGACGCCTTTGCCGTACTTGGCGCTGTGGGCCCAGCCGGTGGCGGCCACAAAGCCGAGGTGCCGGCACAGCACGTGCGCGTTGGCCAGTGTGAAGTCGTCGTCACAGATGGTGCCCCACTCCTCGTTGTAGAAGACCTCGACACGGCCCTCGTTGTGCTTGCGTGGATAGCCGGCCAGGCGGAACCGCAGCTCGGGGCTGGGGCTGCGCGTGGGCCCGGGCGGGGGGCTCTGGCCACTGCCCACCCAGAGCCAGGCGCCAGCCAGCAGCGCCAGGAGCGGGGGCCGTGCCCAGGCGCCGCAGCTCCCCATGGCAGCTGGGCCTGCGGGCAGCGGCGTCAGGGCCCACGCGCAACCCCGGCCCCACCACCACCCTGCCCAGCCATGGGGACGCGCAGCACAGCCACCAGCCTGCCCAGCTCCCTGCCGCACACACAGCCCTGCAGCCTCTCTGGATCCTCTCTCCTGGACCAATGCAGGTAACACCCGCTGTTCACATGTGATCAGTGAAGCACCAGTGCACCCACGTGTCCCTTGGGCCGTCACCCCCACGATCAGCCCCCGTGGGCTCCGCTCCACATCCTGAACCTGCTACTGCAGGGCTCCTGCAGAGCCATCTGGCACCCACAACAACCCATGTCCTGCCACAACCCACGTGCCACGAAGGTCCATGTGAACTGCACTGCATCTCCAAAGAGGAAGCACTCTGCTCTGCACCCCTGATCCGCTGCTTGCAGAGCTGCCGCAAAGCGCCCATAACAGCTGCTACCCGCATCCTGCTGCAGCCTGCATGCTCCGCACTGCATCTCCTGAACCCAAGAGCTCCATGTCCCAGACCTGCTGCCAGCCCAGAGAGCAGCTCAGCGCCGGCTCCGGGCTGCAGCGTCAGCCTGGGGCTGCGTGGGGGCCGCCACGGTGTCGCCAGCACAAGGCAGAGCCCCATGGGCAGCGCACTGTGGCAGGTGGGGGCACCGCTTCGCTGAGCCCCTTAATCGGCTCGTTAGCACAGGAGGGGAGCAGGGCGAGTGCCAGAGCGGCCTCACCGCAGTGTCCGGGCTGGCCAGGGTGAGGGGCTCCGGCCATGGTCCCAGCACCGGCTAACGCGCTCCCTGTCCTGGTGCCGGGCATGCGGGATCGCTCTGTGCACTGGTGCTGGCCAGCCAGGCTGGCCCTGGCGCTGCTCTGGGGGCCAGGAAGTGCTCGGGAAGGACGAACGTAGTGGCGCTTGTGCCGAGGCCGGCGGCGGGCGAGCGCTGGCCCCGCTGCAGCGGCTCTGTGGCAGCCCCAGGCTCTGCCCACGCCACAGAGACACCGCGAGTCTGGTTAATTGGGGTAGCTGCGCCAACATAACAGGCTGGGACGGGAGGGCACTCAGTCCATCCTGTGCGACCTTTTAATGAATAATTAGCACACAACAAAACAGCGCGCCTCCTGCTAAGTGGATTAAAGCTGGGCACCTGCTGGAACAAAAATGCAGCTGCCGCCGGGAAGTCAGTGCTCCAGAGCGCTTCGGCGCGGGGCACATGCTGTGCAGCAGCAAGGCCCCGGCTGGCGGGAAAGTTCTCCCTGGGGCAGTCAGCGAAGGCGCAGAAACGGGGAGCGCATGGAATTGTGTTGGGAGAGACCTGAATGTCCCAGCAAAACATCATCACACAGCCACTCATGTAACGAAAACACAAGCCCTGCAGCTTGGAGGGAAGGAGCCGAAGCGGGGAGCAGAACTGGGAGCTGTGGAAGCATTTGGGTTTGTGCAGCAGTGAGCCAGCAGCGCATCCCGTGGGACCTGGTGCACTCAGGAAAGGATGAGGACACTCGGGCCATGGGAGCACAAGTGAGGGCACCAGTGGGACCACCCCAGGTCCCCAGGCTGCAGGGAACGGCACTGTGGAGCAGCTCGGCCGGGACCCGTCCACGCACCGACGCTGCCTCTAGACGGGATGCCTCTGCCAGCCCCAGCGGCAGCGCTGCGGGGAGCAGCGGTCGCGCGGCTCTCATGGGCATCCTCGCCCTGCGACCCGGCGGGCAGATCCCGCACGCTGATGGCACCCTCCCCCGGACACGGGGGTGCGCACCAGCTCCTCGCCTCCGCAGAGAGCGCCCGCCTGCCGCGCGCTCCGGCCTGGCCGCCCAGAACAGGGCTCTCATTGTCCCCATCATTTTTTCCAGTTCCTGTGTGCAAGCCATGACATCGGCCAGTGACGCTGCTCTGCTGCAAGCTTTGGCACTGATGCCGTGCGCTGCTCCCGGCACATGGACTCGCTCCCTGGCCACTGGCCCCCTGCCCTCACCCACTGCGCCCCTCGTCACCCCTTGCCCCAGGTCCGTGTTCAGCCCCTTTCCTCCACCACGTCTCCAGTCAGGAGCAACCGTGGTGCTGTGGGACGGAGCAGGATTCCCCTCTGCTTCCCACCTCCAGCTGAGGTGGGCACAGCGCTCTGCCAGCCTCCTTGGGATGGGCAGCTCTGGATGAGGGGATGAGTGCCCTGAGTTAGCGCCATTGCGGGAGCCGCAAGAGCAGCTGAATCCTTGCGACGGCTCAGGAAACCTCAGGAATGTCCCGGCATCTGGAGCGCCAGGCTGTGAGGGGGGCCCCGGGCACCACTGTGAGCTGCGCCCCGGGCAACACGTGCTGCCCGCAGAGCCAGTGGGGGTGGCCCAGCCAGGGTGTCCCAACACCCGATGGGGCTGAAGTGGCCCCTGCACCGTGACTGCATCAGCCCTGTCCTGTCATGCTCTGCTGGACCTGCTCCTGCACCGCTGGCTCTTCCTTCCCTGGCTGTCTACAGACCTCCTGCTCCTCCTGCACCGCGGTCTCCACAGTCCCCCTACACTTGCCATGGGCACCGGCCACGGGGCAATCAGGGGGATGGGGCTGGAGAGCTGCTGCCATGGCCACAGAGCCCTGGGCTGGGACCTCCCCAGGGCTGTTCCAACCTGATGCACCCGCCAGGACATCCAGCCCTGACAGGGAAACTCCAGAGAACAGGCGGAGTCAGGGAAGGGACAGCTCTGCAGATGAGCCAGATCCCTGGCGAGCCGCCAGGTCTGGATTGAGCGTGTTGCTGCTGCCAGGCACAGGTCGTCCCTGCGGCTGGGACGATGTCCTAGAAAGCAGCACCTGGGAAGGCCAGGCCACGGTGCCGCTGCAGGAACTGCTGAGCACTGCTGTGGAGGATGCCTGGGGACACGCATGGGGACACAGAGCAAAGTGGACACCAACAGACCGGGAGGGCTCAGAGGAGAGCAGCACAAATGACCAAAGAGCTGGAATGCCGCCAGCGCACAGAGGAAGCGGCTCCCTCTGTTTATCCTCTGGGGAAGGTTGA
This sequence comes from Nothocercus julius, assembly GCA_013398735.1. NCBI lineage: Eukaryota > Metazoa > Chordata > Aves > Tinamiformes > Tinamidae > Nothocercus > Nothocercus julius. The sequence continues at coordinate 72,383 of VZSV01000421.1, read as the reverse complement.
GAGGCCACATGGTCACAGCCAGCTGGGTCCACATGGGCAGCATCTTGAAAAGCAGGACCACATCGCAGCCACAGGCATGAGGTCCGGTGGTCCTGGGGCTCCCCTCCCTGCGGCTCCCCTCCCTCCTGCCTCCCTCCTCAGCTCCCTCCCTGGCTCCCCAGCATGCTCAGACTGCAGCCCCCGCCAGCTCTTTCGCAATCCGGCTGCCGGGATGGGCCCCGTCCCTCTCCCACTTCCCAGCAGGCGCAGGCCGGATGGAGAGCGGAGCAACGGGAGCAGAGGCGCCCAAGCCCTGTGCCTCACTGGGGGCCGGTCGGCTCCCTCCCAGGAAGCACAGGGAGGCCCAGGGCTCCTTGGGCTCCAGAAGCGCAGTCCCACGGAGCCCGTGGCAGCAGCAAGGAGAGACCCCCCAAGGCAGAGCAGACAATGCAGCCCAGCAGTGAGGCACCGCAGCCTGGGGGTACCCGGTGTGGAGGGGCTGCTGGTGAGCCCGGCGGGGCTCTGCCCACGGCTCCACAGAGCAGCCAAGGACACGCTGGCCAGGCAGGGAGGGCCCCCCGGGAGGGCCCCCCCGCTTCATCCCTTCGCCCTCCCTCTCTCCCCAGAGCCACAGCAAATTCCATCTCCAGTGGAAACCCTGAGTCTCCACTGTCCTCTGCAAACCACAGCTTGGCAAACAACCTCTCGGAGCCAAGCCCTGCCCCACACACCCAGGGCTGCCACGGGGCCACACAGGCCCCCGCAAGCCCCCTGGGCAGCCCTTCCCAGGCATCGCACAGGGCCATGCTCTGCTGGCGCTCCATGAACCCCCGCGCACGCACAGCCACGCGGCACAGCTAACATTACACAAGCGCTCTGTCCGCAGCATGCCCGCAGCGCGCACAAAGACAGCTTTCTGCAACACACAGGTACCGCAAAGCGCAGCCTGTCCTGCCAGCGCCCCACAGGCAGGGTCTGGCCATGCTGAGAGCCCGCAGATCTGTGCAGTGAAGTGGCTCAGCCCTCACAGTCGCATAACTTTCTTCCCGTGAAGCCCCATGTAACCCCCACTCGCACCACAGCTGCAGGAACCACTAAACCATTTTGCTTTGGACACCACCTTCATCTGCAGAACACACTGCACTGTCCAGACAACTTGAGCCGTGACCGCAGCCCATTTCACACCCCAGCACACACTCTCCCTCGCGAGCTCTGAACTGCCTTCATCGCAGAGCTCCGTTGCCACCGCCATGCTCAGGACCGCACAGCCGCTGCACAGAGCTGGCTCCTCACACCCGGGCGCTCCCCCCAGCACAGTAGCGCGCCCCAAAGCACTGCACTGTGAGCTGTGGAGCTGAATGGCCCCCACCACACAAACACCTTTTGCCCGCTCTGCGCGCAGACCCTGCATGCAGCCCCTGCATGCAGCCCCATGCTCGAGGACGCAGCAGAGCCTCGCAGCTACTTCCACTCCATCTCGGGACGGGACGCGCTAGCCCCATGCTCCGGGCCCTGTCACGGCGGGGAAGGGCTCAGTGCCAAGCATGGCCCGGCCC
>VZSV01000421.1:20732-59723 GCA_013398735.1 Nothocercus julius | reverse complement strand
GTCGCCCCGCCCGGGGCTCCGGCCTCTTCCGCGGCGCCCGGGGCCCGCCGGGGTGGCCGGGAAGGGGGGGCCGGCGAGGCTGGGACCTCGCGGGGGGACCAGGATGGTGAGCGCGGCCGGTACCGGGTGTGGGGGCGGGTTGGGGCTCGGCTGCCCTCTAGGATCGCTCGGGGCGAGGAGGCCGCGATGGCCGCGGGGTGGGGGTGTCGGGTCGTGGTCCGATGACTCCGGGGTGCGGGGCCCGGCCCGGCCCGGCACGTGATGACGGCGGCGCCCGCAGCGATGGAAGAAGAACTGGTTCGTGCTGTACCCGGCGAGCCAGCACGGCGTGGCCCGCCTCGAGTTCTTCGAGTGCAAGGAGCCATGCGCGCCGCCCGAGCGCCTCGGCACCAAGCGGCTCGACAAGAAGATCGTGCGCCTGGCCGACTGCATCAGCGTGGCCCCCGCCGCCGAGAGCGGCCCCCGCGATGGCACCACTGCCTTCTGCCTCGAGACCAGCGACCGCAGCTACCTGTTCGCGGCCGACAAGCAGCAGAGCCAGGAGTGGGTGGCGAAGCTCTGCGAGATCGCCTTCCCGGTGAGCGCGGCGAGCATGGCAAGCAGGGCTGCGGCCCCACAATGTGCAGGGGGGCCCAGGACCCCATAGCTCCCCTCCGCGGGGTGGGTGTGCGGGGAGGCCAGGCACAGGAGGGAGGCTGAGAGGGAGGCCGTGGTGTCCGGCTCCCCGCTTGACAGCAGGGCAGGGATCCAGGTGCTGGGAGCACAGCTCGGGAGCACGAGGTGCCCTCTCGCCGCTCATGCCGTGCAGTGGCCCCTGGGCTGGGCTCGCACCGGTGCAGGGCTCCTTAGGCAGCCGCCTGCTTGAGCTTTGGGCCTGGCTGCTTTCCCTCTGTGTGCTGAGACCCCGGCTAATGGGGGCAGGGGCCTGATCACTGCCCACCACGATGGAGACCCCAGAGCGCTCTGCACCTGGTGCCGGGAGGCACAGCAGCAGCTCTGGCGCTGCCTGTCACCCTCTTGCCCGGCCCCGCAGCTTGGCCATCCTGGCACAGGGTGCCTCTATCTGCACTGGGCCTGTGCAGAGCCCTCGGACTCCCCTGCCCCAGGCGCTGTGTGCAGCCCTGCTGTCCCCATGGCCATTCCCCAGGCCTGTGGGAAGGCAGCAGGCATGGACCAGGAGCTGCCTGCGTCCTTCTTCACCGCTCCGCAGGTCCCTGGTGGCCTCCACCGCAGGACCAGGCCCCTGCATGGGCTCTGGGCTGCGTTCTCTCTGTTCCAGCTGTTCTTGAGTGCCGCGCAGGACTGCCTGTGCCATGTCTGGCAGGCCCACGGTCCTCCCACTCGGATCCACGTTTGCTCAGCACGACTTAACCTTAAGTAACTGTCAAACCCAGTGTGTTGATGATCGGGAGCACAGGATGGCACTGGGAATCCCTCCTTGTCTGTGCCTATGTGGATTCTGCACACAATGATGCTGCCTCTTTTCGTGGAAAGGGATGTGGGACTGAGCTGGGAACCCAGAGTGATGTGGGCAGTGGCAGGCTGGGGAGCATCCACTTGGAGCAGGGAGGTCCCATGTTCTCCATCGCGCAGTAGCTGCTCGCTGGGTGTTCGTGAAGCTCCCTGGAGGTGGGGAAAGGGCAAGCAGAGGGTGCTGTGTGCATTACCAAGTCCTGGCCTGCACTGAGATGTGCAAGAGTGAGGGGGAGGCGAGGAAGTGACAAGCTGGCTGTGTTTTTTGATCATCTACATGGGCAGCATGTTTTTGCATGAAATCAGTTGCAGTTCAGGACAGAGGTTCTTTTTCCCCTTGAAGATGGTCCAAAGGGCCCAGTAGCTCTGTCAGACTTGCTCACTGTTGACTTCCTGATTGGGCTGAAGCCCTTCTGCATTAGGTGCTGTAGCTGAGCAGGGGCCCTCAGCTCTAGGACATCAGCTTTCAGCAGTCCCCAGTCTGATGAGGTCCTGCTGCGACCTTGCCTCCTGTGAAGAAGCCCACTTGGCCAGTTTTGAGCTGTAAATGTGACAATTTGCCTTCTGCAAGACGCACATTCTGCTGCAACCCCATCCCATGTGCTTTGACTGAAGCATTTTTCAGCTGCTGTCAGAATACAGACACTCGTGCTAAATTCAGCAAAAGGCACCTGCAAGGCTTTGATTTGTGTGGGTCTTCCCTGGTGGGTCTTCCCCTCTTTGCTCTCCTGTGGTAGCTGGGGTGGGGACATGTGTCCCCATGCAGGCCTTGGGGGACCGTGCTGCAGGGGCCTGGTTCCGAGCAGGGGTGTTTGCGTTGCACTTTCAGTTCTGCATGTGCTAAATGTGGACGCACCGCTTCCCTTCTGCGGGCTGTGCGCAGAGATGCTGCTACCGTCTTCCTGCCCGTGCAGAAGCCAGAGGCAGAGACCCTTGCGTTACGGGGCTACCTCATGTGCCCCACCAGTGCCGCTGGCCTGCATGGCGCTTTGGGCGCCGATGTTGCCTGCATTGGAGCACATCCGAGAGGAAGCAGAGCCGCTCTCTGCATGACACCAGGACATCCGGGTGGCCGAGGCCCTGCCGGAGCGGGGCAGGCGAGCAGCTGCGGAGCAGGGCACATCAGATCCCTGGCTGTGCAGCTGCCTGCCAGGGCCAGCGGGTGCCTGGAGCCCAGGGGATGGGCTGCTGGGGACAGTGCTGCTCTCCCGCACCCAGGGGTGCCTGCGTCCTGCTGGCAGGAAGGGGCTGGAGCACAGACCTTATGAGGCGCGGCTGAGGGAGCTGGCATTATTTAGTGTGGCGAGGAGGAGGCTCAGGGGAGACTTTATTGCTTTCTACAACTACCTGAAAGGAGCTTGTAGTGAAACAGGGGTCGATCTCTTTTCCAGAATAACTACAGGTAGGACAAGAGGAAATGGCCTCTACTTGCACTGGAGGGGGTTCAGGTTCAGAATTTTTTCAGGTAGAAAAAATTCTACACCGAAAGAGTAGTCAAGCATTGGAACAGGCTGCCCAGGGAAGTGGTGGAGTCACCGTCCCTGGCAGTGTTGAAGAAATGTGTAGATGAGGCACTTAGGGACATGGTTTAACACCTATGGTGTTGAGGGGGTTACAGTTGGACTTGATGATCTCAAAGGTCTTTTCCAACCATAGCAATTCTGTGATTCTAAACGCAGCCCCAGGGGTTAGCCCCTCGGACACGTCTGACTGAGGGTCCTGCGTGGGGTCTGTCCCTGCTGCAGCTCCGTGCGCTTGGGGAAGGGCCGTGGGTGGCGGAGGTGGGACCCTGTGGAGGGTAGCTGGCCACCAGACCAGGCCGAAGGTGCAAGTGGAGCCAATGAAGAAGCTGGCACTGACAAGGGACAAGGTATCTCGGGCTGATCTGCTCTCCCTTGGCAGGGAAACGGCCCCAGCAATGCCAGCACAGCAGCCCGGCGCGGCAGAGAGGGAGGCGGGGAGGCGTCAGCCCTGGAGATGGCCGTGAACTCCATCTACTACTCGCGGGATGAAGGTAGGTGCTGCTGCTGGGCTTTGCTCACCCTTCCCAGGCCAAGTCCTTGCACTGCCGCATGTGGGGCACCTTGGAGGCCGGGCTGGACCTTGCCTGGAGCCAGGGGGGTGTTTCACTTGCATGCGCTGATCACCTCTGTCCCCACAGCAAACGTCTTCTGGGTCACAGTGCAGCGGACAGAGGCAGCGGAGCGCTGCGAGCTGCGGGGCACCTACGTGCTCAAGGCCGAGCGTGACAGCCTCATCCTGAAGGACCCGCAGATGAAGGAGACCCTCTACGTCTGGCCCTATCGGCTGTTGCGGAGATACGGGCGAGACAAGGTGGGTCGGGAGCTGGTGTGCCGGAGTTGAGGCCCTGTGGAAGGGCAGCGAGCGGACACATCAGGAGTGTCTGGGCAGCCGCCAAGCCCTGCCTGCACTGGAGCTGCTGCAGGCCTTGGTGGCTGCAGAAAGGGCAGCTCATCTGTGGTCCTCAGCCTGTCCCCAGCTCCCAACTTGTGGTGAGTGTCCCCCATGTCACTGTGCAGGATGTGTGGTCGCTGTGGGCAGCCATGCAGAGCCCTTCTGCATGCGGTCCTTATCCTGCTCCCCTCGGACTGCTCGGCCTCCACCTGCCCTCTGCCAGGCAGCCCTGCAGCTGGATCGTTCCCTGTTCTCTGCTCCCAGCAGCCCCTGCCCCATGTGCCCAGCTCCTGTGCCCTGCGGGGCTGCCACAGCCTGCTGCGATCTTGGTTCTTTGCAGCCCTGGCTCCATGTGCACCTTCTGCCCTGGCTGCCATGTGTCTCTCCCGAAGGGGTTTGATGTGAGCGGGGTTCTGTTTGAGACAGATTCGTTCATCTTTCCGGGTGTGCTGTTCTGAGCTTGGCCAACCTCTGCAGGCCTCTCTCCTCCCCCGTATTCTTCAGCAGAGCATCCCCCCATCCCCATGCTGCTGCCCCGGGTGTGAGATGCATCTGCCCAGCCGGCTGTGCTGCCTGCAGAGGAAGTGGTCTCCCCTGACTGTTTATAGAAGTAGCGGGGTTGGCTGCAGCCTCCTTGAAGCGCTCTCTACTGCACTTTATGAGAACAGAAGTGGGAACTGGCTGAGCGGCTCTTGTGGAGGATATGGCCCGTCTGTGGGGCCTGTACTGGGGGCAGGACTAGAGCACGTGGTGCGAGGAGCACGTGCAGCAGCTGCCCTGCAGTGGCAGCTTGGCTGAGCCTTCTTGGGGATGTTCAGACCTGGGCCAGCTGGAGGCAGGGGATTGAGGTGTAGTCGGCTTCTGCTGCGGTTGCTCCTCGAAGCTACATCTTGGCTTTATTAGGAGCATTTTGGGGCAAGCAGGGCTGCTGCACAGGAGAGAGCACCAGGCAGAAAATAACCGGTTTCAGGGACTGAGGTTCAGAAAGGATCTTGCCATCCGCAAGTGGGAACCTGCACATCTGTGTGTGTGTGTGTGTGTGTGTGCGTGTGTGTGTGTGCGTGTGTGTGTGTGTGTGTGTGTGTGTTCAGAGCCTAAGAAATGCACACAGCCTGCTGCAAAACTTCTCTGTGAAGCACTCTGTAGCACTAACAGAATAATGCTTGTAAGGCAGATGCTTTGCTCATTGGCCTTGGTAGCCAAGCTGCTGCTTCTGGCCTCTCTCACATGGAAAACTCACTAATGCTGACTTACCCTTCTGCCCATAAGAGTTTCTCCTGCTGAACTGTTACCTTGTCACCCTGATTTGTCTCTAGATCCAACTGCATGTTATTTCCTAGACTATCTGGTGCCAGATGGAAAAGCTTAGGTGAGGCAGCAGATCTCCAGCAGGGCCTGGAGTGTCTTGCAGTGATGTCTCCTCCAGAGTGTCCCGCTCCTGTTTCACAGCTTGTTCCAGGCTTCTGGACAGTGCAGCTTCCCCCTGCACAGGCAGAGCGGTGCTGTGCAGCTGCAGAGCACGCTGCACCATTAACGTAGGGCTGGTAGCAGCCACCCTCATCGCTAGGAGCAGAGGGAGCAGCTGTGAAGTCTCCTTTCTGGAAGTGAGGCCTGGTCCTGCAGGCGCCTGCTCTTTAGCAGGAAGCAACATCCTGCGCAAGGCTCTGGGTTGCAGGGTGCTGGGCAGGATGTGACCCTTGCCCTTCTCTGCAGGTGATGTTCTCCTTTGAAGCTGGCAGGCGCTGTGATTCTGGCCCAGGGAACTTCACCTTTGAGACCAAGCAGGGCAATGAGATCTTCCGCCTGGTGGAAGCCTCCATCCGGGAGCAGAAAGCACAGGTGGAAGAGAATCGGCAAAGCTGTGACTCGCTGGAATCGGACAGCCCCAGCATGGTACTGATCCGCCAGGCACTGGCTGACTCCCTGAGCCTTGAGATGCCTGCAGAGGGGGACAGCACCACGGTCCCCAAAGCAGGGCCGCCACCCAGGCCCAGCGCCATGGCAGAGGAGAGAGATGCCGCATCTCTGCTGAAGAGCCGGACTCTGCCGGAGCCCCCAGTGCCGCAAGCTAAGCCTGTGGTCCCAAGCACACCCCCACGCTCCCCTATGCCCAAAGTGCCCCGAGCCGTGCTGCCAGCTGAGGACCTGTCCAGCGTGTACTCGGAGCCTCTGGACTCGGTGAAGGCCTTTCGGTGCCGCCTGGACCCGCTCTACTCGGACCCCATAGACAGCAAGCCTGGGAGCAAGGCCAAGGCGTCCGGCGCAGCCCTGGAAGAGACAAAGCTCTGGGTGCCGCTCTACTCCGGCATGTACGAGCAGGTCCAGACAGACAGCGGGGGCCCAGCGCTGTTGCCACCGACGCAGAAGGAGCCCATCTATGATGAACCTGAGGGCTGCGCCCCACGCTCTCTGCCTCCTTCCATGTGCATCTATGACGAAGCACGGCCCACAGATGAGGCCTGGCGTACCCAGGGCCATGATGGCAAGGATGGCTACGAGTATCCCTACAACCCCATCACGGATGACTATTCAGTACCTGCCTTCAAGGCCAAGGGCCCAAAGCCAGTGCCTGCCCCCAAACCCCAGGCAACATTTATCCCTAAAGCTGCCGAGAGAAGCATGGACCCAGGCAGGAGACGGGTAACCCCTGCTCCTGAGAAGATGGTCATCAAACCCAGCCTTAATAGCAGCAACAATAACAACGTGGAGGTGCTGTATAGCCAAGTGGTGAAGCCCCAGCACATGCAGAAGAAGGAGCAGTCTGTGGATGAAATCAGCTTGTCACCCGTCTACGAGGACCTGGGAGAGATATAATGCACTGCCGCTCTGCCTGCCAGGAAAGCACGGTGGGGCCCAGAGCTGCCGATGAGCAGTGTGGGCTGCTGACCCACATGAGTACTGCAGGTGGGCTTGGTCTTGGGGACTGTCCTGAGGGAGGCAGTGCCCCTCCAGCTTGTCAGTGCTGGAGGTCCTTTGCTCAGCTGAGAGCAGGAGGGCTGGGGCTGATGGAGGTGCCAGAGTGCTTCCCTGGCTATGGAAGTGGATCCGCAGCCATCTCCTGATCCAGCAGGAGGAGAGCGCTGCATCTTTCCATGTCTGCTGCTGTGGGTCCGAGCCCGTGGCTCTGCTCTGGCTCGCTGTCCAGCCAGGATGCAAGACCTGCTCTGTACGGAGGACTGCTCGCCATCACCATCTTCCAACATATTTTTATACAAAATTATTTTGATATTAAATCTATGTGCCTTGGAATGAGACGTTTGCCTGTGGCATATCTGGGCCAGGCAGCTGCTAGGCCTACGAGGTGCCTGTTCAGTGTTGCTGAACACAGTGCCCCGGCTGCAGGAGGAATTGCGGCACATATGTGTCTGCAGCAGAGCTCCTGAGCTAGGAGGAAACCACAACGAGAAGTGGGTGCTGGGCCAGCTACGAGGGGGATGCTGCGATGCCAGGGGTGCAAGAGGCATGAGAGTCAGGCTTGCAGGGAGCTCGACTTGCTGCTCAGAGTGTGAAATGCTGGGATGACCTGAAAACACGAGTTTCCTTTAAGCTTAAAAAACCAGAAGCCTGGGCTGTGCCCTGAGTTGAAGGGTCTCCCTCAGCCTCATCTCTCTGCTGAACTGCCTTGTGCCCTTGGGAGGTCCAGGTTGGCCCCTGCTGTGTGGGACTAGAGCAGACACCAGCAGTCTAGTCTAGCAGACTAGAGCAGTGTCACCTGTCCCTGAGTTTGGCTGGGGCTACAGTCTGCTCAGGCAAGTGTGCCAGGCTGCTGCTAAGGACTGCTGCAGAGCCACAGGTTGGCAAGCAGCAGCACCATGTGCCTGTGCAGAAGATTAAATGTGACTTCTGCAGCCCCAGTCCAGTCCCGGGGAGTCATAAACCAGTGGGAGAGTTTGGAGGACCAGGTTCATGTGCACAGCCTCTGCTGAGATGTCAGTGAGATGGGGAGCTCTGAGTTGGGTCTTAGCACGTGCCCAGGAGGGGTGGGGAAGCCTCAGTCTCTGTCGCCATGCCAGGACCAGTCTGTGGCTGTTCCTTCTCCTGCGCCAGGCCCTCTGCCTTGCCAAGGTTTGGCTGTGGGAGAAGGGACTTGGGGACCTTAGGCAAGGGGCACATGCTTGTTCCTAGCTGGTGGCTGCTGGATGACCCTTGGGTTTGCATTCCTGTGCATGGTGGCTTTTCATGTCTGGCAGCAGTCCTGCCTGCCTGCTCCTGAGAAAACCTCTGGGCAGAGCTTAGCAGTGTCCATAGTCCTTCCTTGTGGTGTGAGTCCAAGTCCAGTGAGAGACCCGGGCTCCCTTGGCCACTTGTGCATCTCCAGCATGGCAGTCACTGTGTCTCAACATACTGCACCTGCTCCATCCTGCGGAGCTGAGCACGGCCCGTGCGATGTGGCCAGCCCAGTGTCACTAAGCAGGGCGGGAGAGGAAAAGGCAGATGCTCCCTGCATCTGCGCCAGGACAACCGTGCTCCCCACAGCCCTCCACTCCTGCTGGCTGGGTGGCAGGAAGGGGGATTTTTCTCTTTGCTTCTGCAGTGACACCAGCTCTTGTAGCAGCCAGCTCAGGCCCGCGAGGTAAGTGGACAGGGCAGGAGCGAACCTATGTGTGGCACCGTGCATAGGAAGGGGGAAAATGTGGGGTGGGGAAGGCTTGTAGCCTCTGCTGATCAGAAAAGACAGTCCCTTCTTTTCTAGCTTGCTGTTGTGGACCAAACCTGTCATCTTCCCCACATTGCTGCCCTTTTTCTCCACTTCATCTCCTTTCTGGCAGTTGTTAGGGGTGTATTAATGCTTCAGGAATGGGTTTAGGAAGGCAAACACAGAGTGAGTCTTTAGCTGGTTGCAGCCTTCCTGCTGCCAAAGCAAAGGTCTGCTGTGGCCTCTGTCTCTAGGACAAGGGGATGATCTTGATAGATTTTGGCTGGATTCTTTCAGGATGTCTGCCTTCTTTCCCTTCCCTTTCCTTCACTTCCTCCTGATTCCCACGTGGCGTGCAGTGAAAGAGCAGGGCGCAAGCGCAGCGGGCACCGCAATGGCTGTGCCGCAGTGCAAGGCCCTGGAGCTGCAGGAGCAGCCAGGCCTAACCGAAGCTTCACTGTGATGCCTGGGGATGTGGCTTAGGCTTGGTTGTTCACGCTGCCTCTTTTCTTACACTTCAGAAATGGCCCTGGACTAGCAGCTCGGCTTCTGCCTTGTGCAGGTGCGAGGACCCAGCTGGGGTGACACATGGGGTGTCCTGAGCACTCAGATTTCCTCATGTGAGGACAGGCCATGTGGTTCCCTGCTCTCCTCTGCAAGAAGCCCGTGTCCTAGCTCTGCTGAGTCATGTACTGAGTACACTGGGACACAGGAGCAGGTTTCACAGAAGGAATTAGGGCTGCTCAAAGGTTTTTTTTTTCTGTTATCCTTCAAAAGGTGCTTCCTCATCTTTTTTGGGAGGTCTGTGGTGTAGGCCTGATGCAATTCTGCAGGTTGTCTAGTCCATTCCCATGCCAGCATTAGGAGAAGCACTGGCTTCCCTATGACTGTCAAAGTCAGCCAGACACAAGAGTGCTCAGAACAACAGCGGGTTATTGTCCTGTGCCACATTGGGGTGATCAGTGACCCCCAAATACTCCAAATCCTGTGATTTGCTTCCCCTTATATTCTTTAACCCCTTTCCAAGTTTCCCCTTTAACAACCTCCTTTCCTCTCCAATAAACCACTTGCCCCTGTTGCCCTTTCCCATGGGCAAGGTGTTCTGTTGACTTTGTGCCCTGATATGATGCTATGGTAATTTCCACCTGGATCACCAGTTCTGTCAAGCTGATTCCTCTTCTCCCTCACCTTATCTGCCTGGTCCTGCCATTTTCCACCTGTTGTCTCCTTTGCAGGCTGCAGGCTGCACCCTTCGCGCGTGCACTACTGCTGTCACCTGCAGCATCTCCCATCTCCCCCCCCCCCCCCCCCCCCTCACTGGAGGAGGCAGGAATTAGCACAGGGGGAAAACTAGGTCCAGATTAACACAGGTCCAGCAGCCTCTGCGATGGCAGCAGCTGGAGGCAAAGCTCTCATGGAGGCATGGAGAAAACAGCCAGCGTGTTTTGCCATAACGGCAGGTGTGGGAGTCCTTCCCCATCACAGCACCCCTACCTCCTGCTGCCCTCGTGCTAGGGTGACATCAGAGTCTTCTGGAGCTTTGCTGCACGCTCTGCAGGCTGAAGATCCAAGGAGTCTATGTCAGTGGTCAAGGGGGTCTATCATCACCTTGTTGTTTGGGTTGTTTCTCTTTTTTTTTTTTTTTTTTTAGGTGTTGGGGGTATTTTGTTTGTTTGTTTTTACATTTCCCTGAGCTGAAATGTGACCCTGCGTGTGCAGGGGGGTTGGACTAGATGATCCCTAGAGGTCCCTTCCACCCTTAACGATTCTGTGGTTCTGTGGTTCTGTGGTCTTCTGGCTGCTTTGCAACCCCACTGCATGCACCACAAACAAGTGAAAAGGGCAGGCAGCAGGGCCCATGACAGGGCCGGCATCCCAGGCAGAGCCAGGATTGCTCTACTGTGCTGCAGCAGTAACCCCCATGGAGCATGGTGCCTGCACCACAGCCTTGGCCAACAGTGCCTGCTTCTCAGGAAAGACAGGTTAATGCTAGGAGTGCTGCACACCATGCCCACTATAAACTACTGGCCATGGGTTAACAGTGACTCAGGAGAACTTTATTTTGAAACAAACCATCAGAACAAAGTATGTGGAACCCAGCCCCTGCTGATGCTCAGCATCTAGGAAGCCCCACTGAGTCTGCCCTGTCTTGCTTCAGCCAAGGCAGCTCTCCTCTGACCACACTAAACTGGCCCCTGGGCAAACACTGGGCAAATCTCTCTGGAAAACTTCAGGCCATCTCCCTGCTTCTCAGCCCTGTCAATGCTGCCTTGCAAACCTACCCCGCAGGCATAGCTGGGCCAGAAGGAGCGAGTCCAAGCAGCAGCTGGCTGGAAGAGGAGAGCTGCACTGGCTGTCATGGTGACAGAGCCGGCTAGGAGACTGCTGCTGGCTGGGACACTGCCTCCAACCCCCTTGGAGAGCTGGGGAGAGGAGGGATTGAACAGAGAGTTCAAGTATGGAAACAGGCAAAATGGTGTCATAACAGGCACTCAAGACGGAAGTGCTCAGGGCTTTCAGATTAAATTCAAAAGCCCTATTTCATGCTTATCTAAACGCCTTTCTGAACCCATTGCTGCAGGATGACAAGAACTTGCCATTTCTGCCTGCTTTATATATCTGCCCAACTTCCTCACAGCCCTGCTGCAGCTCTCTGTGCTCACTGACATCATTCTGTGGTTTGTGGGTTGTACTTGCTTCTTCTCAGTAACCAGAATGTGCTGCACGCTGGTGATGTGTGCTGACGAGGAAGGGAAATGGGGTGTTGCCAAGGACAGCTGAAGCTCTGGGCAGAGGGCCCCAGGGCAGCAGGCTGACTGATGACTAACAAAACCATAAAACAACAAGGAGGAACAAACAGTGGGAAGTGCTTGCCCGGGACCCAGCTCAGTGTCTGGCCTGACCGCTTCTGGCCCCTTGCAGAAGGTTTGCAGCCCGGCAGAGGCCACACCGTGGCTGTGCATGCACAGGCCAGTACTGCCCATGGGTATCCTCACTGCAGGGCCTCCAGGAACTCATCCTCCTCTCCGAGGAGGAGCGAGTGCTCGCAGGAATCTCTCCTCGCTGCTGCTGCTCTGAACACTTGGACAGGGGAAGGAGCCATCAGAAGAGGTGCTACTGTGGCTTTGGCTCTGCTCTGATGCTGCAATGCAGGACAAAATATTAATGTGCAAGGGGGAGCTGGCTTGTCAAGCAGCTTACAGCACTCTGACTCCTTGTGCCTACATGTGCTGACTGGTCAGCATCCCTTCTTTGAGCATATGTACGTATGCTACAGCCCTCCCTCTTGGCTCTTCCAGCTGCAAGTGAATGTTGCTCCTGTCCTATGTTGCCTTCCCAGAACATTTTGGGTACTGGAGTGCTGCCCTAGAACAGGGCCTAGCTGGGCTAGCTGAAGATGACAGACATACCTGCTTGGGCTGGTGCCGTTCCGGCCGCTGGTCCCTGGGCTGTGCTTGCTGCCTCTGCATGGGTCTGTGCAACACATTCTTCAGGTACTTGTAGAGGTTGTTTTTCAGGTGCAAAGGGTTATAAGTAACTTCCACTTCCAGGCTGTTCAGGGCGCTCTGCTCAGATGGAAGAAAGCAGCACTTTGGAGGTGCAGTGTGACGGGTGGGGGCTGCAGCGTTTCAGTTTGGGGCTTGGAGTGGGTCGGGGGAACAGGGCATTTGATTTTTGTTTTCCGTCCCCAGGAATAAGCACTGCAGATGCTCTTTGCCATTGTGCAGGATGGGTGAAAAGACCTCTGGCTGTCCTCCTAGCCACGAGGACTGCTCTTGGCCATGTACGGAGCAATAGGTGTCTGCACTCAGGTCTAGATATGTTTCTGCATTCCCTTGCAGGATACGGTACTCTTCCCCCCTGTGCCCAGAACAGGACAACAAGCTGGAACACTGTTCCCTTCACACTCTGCTTCCTAGTGTTTCTCTCTCCCAATGGACCAGCCTCTGTTTGCTCTGCCAGGCCTGCCACCCCTTGCTGCTCCTTTACCTCAGAGTCACTGCCTCTTTTCTGCTCCTGCAATCCCCTCCACTTGCCCTGGCCTTGCTCCTGCCGACAAGCCTCATGCACAGATGTCTCCTGCCTTGACAGGTGCTTTTAGCTGTTGGAGATCTCCCCATGCAGCTCTCCCCACTCTGTGCAGGGGCTGTCAGAGTAGCTCCAGCACTAACCTGCACTCACCAACGTGTACCCTAGAGGAACTCCAGTGGGGGAAGGATGGGCAGCTCTGATGTCAAGAGCATGTGGCTTTTGCTTTTCTACCATTCAGGTCTCTCCCGTGTGCCCTTCAATAAGACAGACTCCAAGTCTTTCTGTTCTACTTTGGGGACTGTGACAAAGAACTTGTTGGGTGGGCTTTTCTCAGGCTCATCTGAGCAAGTACTGCAAGACTGTCACAACAGCAGGAAACAGGATCTCTTTCCAGTCACATTTCAGGCCTGGGGCTTCTGTTTCTGCATTCCAATGGCTTCCCAGCCTCAGAGCTGAGGGAAATGACCATCCCACACAGCAACATTGCTTCTATGGACAGGCATTTACTGCTTGAGAAGAAAACTGCAAGGCATATATACATACACACGCACACACACACACACACACACACACACACACACACACATATATATATATGTATATGTAAACTCTTGGGAGCAAGTTTTGGAGTGCTCTATCATAGTCCATCTGGCACTAGCCATTTTCACAGCTGTTTCCTCCTCTTTTCATTTACTAAAGCCTGTAGTCAGGGCTCTGTCCTTTCTGGCAGCACCTGAAGCAGAGCTAAAAAAATCAAGAAAAACACATAGGGCTGCACGACAGGAAACACAGAACCCAGAGTCTATTGGAAGAAACAGAGACACCTTGTGTCGATTTATCTTATGCCCAAAGCACCCATTTCTGCTGTGTGAGGAGATCCCTGTTCCCAAGCAATAGGGAAGATAGATACATCCTTAGCAGCAACAGCATGTCCTGTGCAAAAAGTCTGATTATTACCCGATCCCTGCTTGCACACATGGGATTTTTAATATGTGTTCTTGTGTAGGGTCATCAGCGACTTGCCTCTATAGGACCACACGCTCTTTCAGGATGCTCAGCTAGGAGGGCTGGGAAGGTTGATGGCAGCAGGAGCTCTCTGACGGCAACTGCTTTGACAAGCAGCGTGGCAGAGTCAGAAGGGATGATGATGTAGTAGGAATGCACCATGATGTTCCAGCTTGGACTAGTGTTTTGTGACTCACATTTGGCCAAAAGCATCCAGTTCCTTTTCTAAATATCAAAAGCCAAAACCAATATGATCAATGGACGCTAGTCACTTCAACACTTTCATTGTATGGGTTGCTGAGAGGCAGAAAGACATTCTTATATATCAGAAGGTGAACACTATTTTGCATTATTTGGAGGATAACCTGAGTTTGTTAATCAAATATGCGATGATTCTTAAAAAATATATCCGATTTTGATTTAAGACTTTCTATTTAACGCAAAGTCCTTCATGTTCTTAGCTTTGGTTAATTATTTTCACAATTACAGTGTATTTCTATCTCCAAGCCAAAATTTTATACCTCATCACTGTAAACATTGGATTTCTGATAGACTGGGGAGTTTTCTCTTATCTTTTACATAAAGTAACTTCTTTCCATTGGAAAAGGAAGAAAGGACTTACAGGCCCAAATCTAGCCTATGCAATGAAGCTGCAGGTTTTGAAACATGTTTTTGGTGCAAGCAAGATAGATCTTACTAGATGTGTCCTGATTTTTTCCTTTCCATGTCAATCTTGCTCCATCAGACTGCAATTTGCACACACTCACCAGAAGACTGTAACACAGAGCATGGAAGCTGTGTTGGTTTGTCTCCAGTTCATCCCAGTCTAGTTGCCAGCAGCTCGTGGGCCTGATGATGAAGGGCAATCCATACAGTACTGACTCACAGACCCCTTCTGCCTTCAGAGCTCTGAAAATGTACAGCTTGTGTCAGTGAAATGTATCCAATAGGAAGAGACTATCTGGGGTTGGCAAACTCAACTGGTCATAACAGTATCAGCTGCAATACTGTTACAAGCATTTGCTGTCTGTATTGCTATGGCCTGTCACAGTGAACCCCCAGAGAAGTACATTTGCAATGGAAAGGACTGGCATGTCTTTCTTGCTGATCAGCACTGAATTTAGCTCTCCCCAGCATGTTCCCTCTGCTTTCAGTACTGACAGAAGCACGTTGGATCTTCATTCAAAACAGCTTCTTAATCTGTCTTCTTGGGCAATAACACACCCCGGCAATTACATCCCCTCCTAAGTAAATTTACTGGATTGTAACTATCCATCACTTAACTGTTATGTATTGTGCTCTGCTCCTGCACACAGCCAGCATCCCCCCAAAGCACCACTGCACACTCTGCAGTGCCTGATGGGGCCAGCCTGTAGCCCACTCCGTGGCAGGGCTCACAGATGGTGAAGCAGTGTGCTGCTCTGGTCATGGGCAGTCTACAGACAACTACAGAGGGCTCCTCAGCTACCTACAGGCTGAGATTCACTCTAAGAACCACCACAGAGATGGGTGTAATTACATACAATTTTGAATATAAGCAAGTCCTAGAAAAGACAAGAGAGAACATCACTTTTCTTGTCATTCTGCATGCCTACTGGCACACACGGCAGATGGGAAACAGAATGAATGCTTCCCCGAGTTCACCTAGCACTGTGAGGCTTTGCTTGGTTTCTTATCCATTAGTCAGCTGACTAGCTCAGTCTCTTAAGGAGAGTTCATCACTGTACCATCAGGTAGGGAGGTAATAGCAGTATTATATATGGCATATCAGGAGTGACAGTCGGCTTCACACTGCAGGGAAATAATTGTTGCGTGCATAACATCTGCTTTCACTCTCCTAAAAGGCTGGTGCGACAGCATTTTGACTCTGCACTCCTTTCAGCACGTGTAGGTAGCCTGTGCAACTGCCTAACACTAAGAGTTACAGGGCATGTCATGCATTAGGATTTTGCTCACTAGGACTCCGAGTCCCCAGTTCTTTGTGTTGATGTTCCTAGTTGAAATTGCACAGAAAGAATGAAAGCTGCTACTTCCTAAGCCTTCCAACCACCAAGTTCAAAGCATAAGACAACACTTACTTTACAACTCGAAGTTTATACAGCGCTGTAGCTGGCCAAGAAGCCAGATGGCAGGATGAGCTCAGGTCTGCTGTTCTCATGCCATCAACTAGAGCTGGGTCAAGTAATCTCTCCTGCAGATCACACTTCAGACACACTAGAAGAGGGAAATTGGTTTAGATTGCTGGAAATTACAATGCTTGTCACATGATGTGCTCAAAGTACTTGCAAACACTCAATTCATGCTTGCTAGCAACAGCGGCTACAAAGGAATCATAGAATCATTATGGTTAGAAAAGACCTTTAAGATCATCAAGTCCAACTGTAAACATATCACAGCCCATCTCTTTGCAGGTCTGATTTGAGGTCAGATTAGGAGTGCTTTCCAAGCACAAAACTACTTCTCTGTTTCCATCAGAAAAAAAAGGAAATTACTTTGTGGTCTTTGTAGCCCCTATGAAGAACAAAGGTAAGGCCTGTGACACAAGGCAACAAGTTTTCCTCATTTTATACACAATGCCACATCCCTCACAACCCGCCATGTGTTCCTATGGATGATGAACTGATGTACGAGGACCACAGTGACTCTGCAGAGAACCCAGAGTAGAGCTCCAGCATGTACACTGGCCTCTCCCTTCCCTAGAACGACCTCTCTGCCACCCTGTCCACAGCCATTCTGGTAACTGACTGAAAAACAGCTGGTTGGAAACAGGGCTGGCAAACTCCTGTCTTGGAGCAGAGCGCCTGCCTGCCTGGGGGAAGACAGAGCAGAAGCAGATTTCCTAATCCCACACAGCGTTTAGGGCCACACTTTCCTGCCAGCTATTCTATCTGTATTTGTGGGGAAACATATCACTCTGGTATAATACGACCTATGGCTGCAGGCAATATCTCTGGCCTTTTACATACTCTTTGATTGCAGCAAGATGGAGCAAAAACTGACTGCAGACTAACTCACATTGTCTTGTTGGCTATAATAAGGCAGTGTGTAAAGTATGAAATTCAGTGTTATGATGGAGGAAAATCGATCTTTAACAAACTATCATAAAAACTGTCTATGCCAGTCTGGAGGCTTTTATGCTGGCTACTATGTAAATAAAGTCACAGCAAGCTTTCTGGTCTGCCTGATGCACAGCAAACCTGCAAGAAAGAATATCAACTTGTTTCCACACTGGACCTGGCCCATGGACCACCATCAGAAAGTAGGTACCATGGCAGGTACCATCTGCTGCCATGGTAATGGGAAGCTGTGAATTAAAAAATAGTACCATATTTCAGAGGCAGAGAAATGGGATTACTGGTATCTCATGTGCAGATTCCCAAGGCAGCACAATGGTGACAACAGAGCCAACAACTACTTATGGGAAACACCCACCTCTGCTATATCTATTGTCCTGTTTCAGTGCTCACCCCAAGGTGTGTTAGGGATTGGAACTTAGAGCCTTAAAGGAAAAAAAATGCATAAAGCTTATACATTTTCCTGTGTGTTCTTAAAATATAACTCCTGGCAGCTCTAGATATAACATTAGCTATTTCCATGCTAAATCAATATGTAGAAATTTAAGCTGAATCACTTTGTAAGACAGCATTTATTTAAGTGCAGTTTTGGCACAGAACTTTAGTATCGAGCACCAGGAAGATGAAGTTTGGGACTACATAATTGAAACAGAAGGTTCCTGTCTCTCAGCTATGTCAGGTCCCTTTTATTTTGGCCAAGTTGTTAAAAATTCATATCCTCTTCAGGGCACATTTTTGGTGGCAGATGGAAATGGAATATTGCGTCAGCAGCTGCAGGACATTTCACCAAACTAGATGTTGTCTAAGCAGGAGACCCTTTTCAGTCTTAAAGAACAGAAACTACAGAAAGACCTCAGAGTAACCCAGAGGCCTCACACTGTTCTGTAAATGGGAGAACATGCCCTGGAAAGGCCTGGTTAATCTGGGAGGCTGTGGGAGTCAGGAACTCCTAGCAGAAAAAGAGACAACATGAAATACTTAGACTGCTCTTGGTGGCAGTGGCATGGCTGAAGCCTCCTGATGGAAGGAGGAGATGGAGCTGTTCTCTGTCTGTGCCATAGTCATGAAGCCAGGTTTTAAACAGCATCTCCAAGCTGATGACACTGTCCTCTACTGTCTGAACATCAATGTCCATTCCCAGGATTGCAATGTCTGTAGGGAAAAGGGATGAAAATTGCAGAAACATTTTCAGCCATAGAAAGAACAATCCTTGGCCTTTTCTACTATACTATACCCAGTTAGTTCCTCAAGCACTTTCTCATAGGAGGCACTTCAGAAGCCCTCACCATGCAGATCACAACAAAGTACTTGATGCCAGCCTCCTCAGAGGTGCCCCCAGGCCAAACCAACACCCTTCTTAGCAGAGGGGCAGGTGAATTGGCTGAGTACTAGCAGTGTGAACGATGCAAAGAAATCTTACTTTGCTCTACTCTGGCCCTAAAAACTTTTCTCAGTAATTTTAAACCATCCCCCTCCTTGCCCCAACAAGGGACACCAGATACATGATTCTTTGTGAAATCAGAGAGACTGCAAAACCAAAATACTATACTAATGGGAAACTTCATAGTAGCAGGAGAAAACTACTACTACTAACATAGATAATAAACACCACTTTGCAGCATGGCCCCACAACTACATTGCTAAACATCCTCCCTGCCTGTTTAAAGGAAACTCTAGTCACAGGCCTGAGAAGAGCAGAAGCGAAGCTTCACCTGGATCTGACTAGCACACTGAAGAGCTGCTCGGTAACAGCTATCTCTGAGTTCAACATCCTTGCACCAACAGGCAAAGCTATCCACCACAGTTAAACCTCAGTTCCAGACAAGGGAAATGAATAAAGTTAGGAGACTTGCTCAAAAGAGATTAAAAGGTGAGGCCAGAAATGCTTGGAAGGACATGGCAAGTATTTAAGCCACCACGTTGGAAGTACAGAGCAAATATATAAATTCCTGCAACAACAGAATGGACGAATGGATGC
Source organism: Nothocercus julius (assembly GCA_013398735.1). Lineage (NCBI taxonomy): Eukaryota > Metazoa > Chordata > Aves > Tinamiformes > Tinamidae > Nothocercus > Nothocercus julius. The sequence continues at coordinate 41,110 of VZSV01000421.1, read as the reverse complement.
CAGTCTGGCTGGACAGCCAGAGTTAAGGAGATCATAAACAACACGAAACCCTTTCAAATAGAAGCCCAAACTCTAACCACTGCAAAATAATAATCCAAAGAGAATGTATCATAAAGTCTAGCAAATAGAATTTTAAAAGACATAATGGACAAAGGTGAAAAAAACAGAATGTGATGAACAATTTGCAAAAGGCATAAAACATGCAGTATGTCCCTTTGCAAGCCTCGCAGCAGCAAACAGCCTGCTAGCATTAATAGGGTCATGGTATAAAGAAGATGTGAAACAAATATTTAGAAAAGATGAATCCATAGCAGAAACAGCACTTTTTTCAAATGTCTTTATCGAGTTGGTTAAGGATTAAATTACTGTGTTATAACCACTTACAATGAGATTTTTTTTTCTTTCTTAGTGTTTATAGGCTGCAAAAATGACACTATGCATCCTCTATATTGAAAAAAAAAGTTAAACTCATTAATCTATCTGTCTGTAGCAAATATCTAAGACTAAAATCATCACTGTAATTCATTAAATGCACCTTATGATAGTTATCATGTCTCCCTTCCAGTCTTCTCTGATGCTTGTGGGAACATGAGTTCCTCCCACATACAGCAATGCTGGAGGATGCCCTGTAGGAAGGGAATTCACAGCTTTTCTCTGGAGACTGTTGCATAAACAGAACTATTACTGCTGTCAGTCATTTGCCCTAACAATATGGTCTTTGCTCTCATCCCCTGCAGGATGCAAACCTGCTGAGCAAGAACTCTGAAGTGATGAACTCCCTGTGTCTAATAGTCTTGGTCTATCTCTGGGCTAGTCACTGAAGATGCCATTAGCTGTTCAGAAGACAAAACACAAGGTAATGCCTATAACTTGTCTGGCAAATTTTGTGTCTACAGGTGATAAGAGCAATGACAACATTTGAGCCTAGTAAATAACAATTTACTAATTTTTTTTTAGTAAATATTTTCATATTTGATTTTTCTCTTCTCTACTAGATATGTAGCCACCTATGTATGTTAAATTGGTACAATACATGGCAATCATAAAAAGAAATTCATTGGTATCCATTCATAGAAAGAAAAGATTGGGATGCTGATATCTGTGTTGGTATCCATTCATAGAAAGAAAGCATGAGGATGCTGATATCTGATGTCTGATGGCTCTTGAAATACTTGAAGAGTAGCATGCAAAGCTATTTATTGGTCAACTGTCTGCAGAGTGACTACAGAGAAAGGTTTTCTGGGACTTGTGAGAGATGGATTATGGTCACTAAAAATGCATCAATGCTTTAGCTTCAGTGGTTGCATCTTCCATGCCCCGCAAGGAAACACAGATGGGTATGTTGCGGTTTGATGCCAGCGGGGGCTGGGGGAGTGCAAATTTGGTAAGAGATGAATCCCCTTGCATTCCAGCTGATCCTCAAAAGTTAGAAGGACTGCGGGCAGCTGGATTCATCTCTTAACAGGAATACCAAATACTGTGGTAACTATAAGCTCGACTCTGGCAGTACCGGATTCACGACCAGTCTTTCAACTGTAGGTGCAATCGCTTTCCAAACAGCGAATGGAGTTCACAAATAGTATCATCAGCTATAGGCCTGATTCTAGCAGTATCGGGTTCACGAATAGCCTGTCGACTGTAGGTCCGATTGCTTTCAAAACAAGTAGTCGAGTTCACAAATAGCACAATTTATTCAAATGCAACATTTAGATAATAGGTTTCGGATGTCAGTGCAAGAAATTCTCTACTACAGTGTGGGGTTCTTAGCTAGTGCCCAGTGTACAAATGCACAATCATCACTCACCCAGAAGATGGGAGAGGGCTCTCAGTCTTGAGGAGTCTCCTCAGGCAGTGTCCTAACCCGAGGGGAGGAAAGGGGGTTCCGCCTGTCAACTGATCCAGAAGTTACGATGCAGTCTTCCCTCTCTCCTCTTCCTTCTTCCTTAGTTCCTCTTTCTTCTTTCCCTGGTCCTTCTTCTTCCTACTATATCCCTCCTTAGTTCACCTTTTATATATTTTCTTTTATATTTAGGTGGAGCTTGAGTGACTCTAGTCATACTTACTTTCGTTACTGATTGGTTCAAAGGGTCTCCTGAGTTAATCGAAAATCTGGAGAGCATGCTCAGTGAGAAGTGGTCATTCCTTGGAAGCCAGTAACTTCTGGGACGGGGTTATGTATTGGTATTATAATGAGATTCAAAGTTTGTCAGAAGGGACTGATCTGCCACCGTTGTTGGACTATGTGGCTTATCAGCTGCATGGTATGAGCAGATTGCCACCTCTGCAGGGAGTACAACAGAGTTTGGCCATGGCATCTTCACTCCGCTCCACCCTTCATTCACTCATCGTCTTGCACAGCGCCATCAGATCACCACCTCTGCAGGGAAGCCAACAAAGTTTGGCCATGGTGTCTCCATTCTTTGTTTATTCTTATTAGCATGTGCTAGGAGGGCAGATTGTATTGCCAAGGGAATCGTGGAGAAGTAGATTTTGCACACACCAACCATCCTGGAAGGGGTAATTGTCTCTCACCTCAAGCAAGCCTCTGTAATGCCATAACTTCTGTTAGGCCCTAGTTTTTCTCTAATTTCTCCTTTCTTGAGCAATTCTCTCACAGGGTAGGTCCAGCATCTGTCTGCACACCAGCTGCAGAAGACCTGCAGAAGGAGTTTGGCAAGGAGTCAGTCACCGGCTGAGCGTGTGGCAGCAGGTGCAGTGTGACCAAGCTCCCCTCGGGGCCAGGAAGCCATATCCCCTTGGGTCAACAACTTCACTGCCTCCCAGACAGTAGTTTCTCAAGGTTAACACAGCTAAGATAAGGAGATAGTTCTGGCAGATGAGAGAGGACTCTTGGGACACACAAGTGGAGTTCCACCTCGGTATCAACCCACGTATCAGATCGTGTGTGCAGTAGTCTCACACCACGACCCCTCCTCGCAGCCCCTGGGCTCCCTGCGCTGCCTGCAGTGCAAGGATTGCTGAAATGATTTTGCTCGCTGTTGCAAGTTTCTTTAGTGAAGCAGATGATCTAGTAAATGTTTTCAGTTCATGTAGTTGGTCGCTATGTTATTTCTTCCATTTTGAAAGCAAGTTTATATCAGGCTTTTCCAAATGGCACTGAAGTATTCTGTGCTTTCAAAGCACGATAAAGATGAAGTTTTGCTTCCTATTCAGTGACTCATGTTTGACCATCAGCCACTCTTAAAATTCTCACCTCCATCAGGTGAGATTTGCAATGAGTTTCTTCTTTTATTTTTTTAACTATTTGCAGTGCCATCCTGAAGGCACTGAATTAATATGGCTTGCCTTAAATACAGATCCTATGTTCACCTCAGCTGTAATGCTTTTGCAAATTGTGCTTAAAATTTCACTTTCATGTCACCTTAAATAGTATAACCACACATACCAAAATAAATGACTGTCTTGTTTTTGAGGTTTGATAAGAATAACACAGTGCTAATGTTGCATGCAAAAGATCTGCCTGACTGCCCTAATGTTATATATGAGTACTTGCTATTTCCTTTCAAGGACTCTGTGATTAACAAAACTTATGTCCTTTATAATGTGAAGCAAATAATTGTATAGTAATAACCAAGAGTTGTAGCTCTTCTTTGCTAGAGCTAGTCCAAATTTCTTTAGCTTCGAAACCTGGCACCAATGCTAAAGGGTAGCTCTTGCTGATATATAACAGAGTTCTCCAGCTTATTTCTTTACATTAAAACTAGATGTCTTGATAAAGGCCCTAGATCTTCCAGAAACCCTGGGTTTGATTCAGAAATCTAATAAAGCTGTACCTCTGTGTCATCAAGGAAATGAAATTAGGTCATAAATTTAAAATCTGCAAATATTTAGAAAACAAAACTAAAAAAGTCTTTAGTTATGCAGTGGTCAAGATAGCTGCCTGCTAAAAGAAATATTGCAGGCTTAAGTTATAGTAAGCTTAAGTTGGGTCTTTAGGAGCAAAGACCTTCAAAATGGAAGCTTAGGTTGAAAAATAAAGGTTGTAGGGTCACAAAGAACTCATTGATGGGCAATTACTCGTTACAGAAGCAATACAAGCTTATGAGCTCAGAAAAAGTGTTCTAAGCATAAATAAAACATGTAGCTAAGCAAGGGGAAAGAAAAGAAGCTAGTCAACAGGGTAAGTGCTTGATGTGGCCTGGACAGGTCAAGATCTTGAGTTGGGAGGAGGGATCATTTTATGATCATTGAAATTTTAAGTGGCCTGACTGCTTCTTGCTGCCTGCCTCTTTCAAGCATCTTGGTTTCCTCTGCCTGCATCAAGTCCGTGAATTGCCCACAACAGTGTTCAGCAACAGGAGGGTAAATGTGTCTGCATGTGTGCTTCCCCTGTGCTTTTTTTTTTTCATTCTAATCCCCCAGTAAAGTTGTACTGCACATGAATTCAAAGTGGCCAATTACTGTTTGGGTAATACCAAGATATGCAGTAATGCAGCAAGTCCCTAGATAGCCTCTAATGCTGAAACATCAGAAAAACCAAGTCTATGTGCTCTTTCCAGCAGTGACAAAGCCTCGGAGTAGTGCTGTGGTACAAACCTCTTGCATTCCTCAAGGTGCAGTAGTCCTCGCTTATGCGAGTGCCACCAAATGGCACTGAGGAAAGCGGCAGATGCCAGACCAACGTGAGAGCTAGTGGTTGTCTTGCTGTCAGAAATCATGACGTCCTGTCCCGTTTCTACTTACCATCGCTACCGGGCTCTTCTGCTGGAGCACTCTGCTCTGCACCCTCAGGCTCCAGAAAGTCTCTCTTCAGCACCTCAATGATTTGTAGTCTTCTCAGACTCATAAGATCTACATCTTTTAACTTCTTTTCCAGCTGCTTCACCATTTCTTTGCCTGACTCGCTAGTCAGAATTGTAATCTGAAATAGATACCATAAAGTCAGTGCAAAAGCTGCCTCTAATTTGTGGTCAATAGATGATGTCTGTCTGCATAGCACAGGTACCATGGTGGAGGGAGGAGAGTAGTAGTGCTAAAATATCTATTCAGGAGCAGATTTAAAGGCATGCTTTAAGCTTTGGCTTTATTTAAGCAAACATTAAGTGGATGCAGAGGCTCAGTGTAGAAATGCCAATAGCTTTTGTGCCACTGGTGGAAGAAGATGGAATGGGACCCGGTTCAGGGCATGACACAAAGAGCCTGCAACTCAATGTGCTGAGCAAAGATGCTGGGATTCAGATCAGAGAGTACTTAGCATGCTGTTTGACTTTGCACTGACATTCAATGCCATTTGTACTGGCTGTACTTGGCACAAGAAAGATTCCGACAGCTGTTTGTGTAAGTGGCACAACTAAGTAAGTATAGATAGGAAACATAACGATCATTGTGAGAGTAGTGGGACAAAGTGCACTATCTCACCGTTAATAAATTTGGTACTGATATAACCTGTTATATGTTATTGAAATGGTTGTGCTGCTAGTTCTTGGGATTCAAGTCTAGATCTCTTGCCTGTCGTTTTTTTTCATTTTTCTTTTTTTAGTAACTCTGATATCCAGTGATTACAAGACTTTAATTCACTAATTTTATTTTCTGTTCTTCTTGGCTGAGAAGGAGAACAGGAAAAGGAAAGGCTGCTTTCCACTCAAGGTTCAGTATTACAAAAGACAAATGAAAGTATCTGCTCATAGAATCATAGAATCATTAAGGTTGGAAGGGACCTTTAGAGATCATCTAATCCAACGCCCCTGCACACGCAGGGTCCCCTACAGCATGTGCACAGGACTGCGTCCAAGCGGGTTTTGAAGATCTTCAGCGAAGGAGACTCCACAACCTCTCTGGACAACCTGTTCCAGTGCTCTGTCACCCTCACTGCTCCTGATCACTACTGTAAGCCATAGCTTATTGTTAATCACCAGCCAACATAAAGATTTGGAGTCTGATTTGTAACTCGACTGCTTGGAAGGGGCAACCATGATGTGCTTCCTAGAAGCAGCTGTTCTCACAATGGGAGATGCTTGAGCTGTTGCCTGCCTCTAGGAACTGGATGCATTTCTCACAACGCTTTGTGGTTTCCCAGGCCTCTGCTGGGGACCATCTTGCTCTGCTGCCGCACAGAGACGGGCAAGTAGGGTCTAGTGATTGCACTGCTGGGCTCCTCAAGTCTCCTTGCTGTTGCAGCAGGGAGCAGAAACTGTCTGCTGAATTTGTCCACTTGGGAGTAGGGTTGCCTTCACATCCCCTGTCCTGCAGACGCTGCTGAGGCTCAGTTTCACTGGTGCTGCTGGTGTTGTCTGAAGCGAGGACCTCGAAAGAGTATTTTCAGTACTTTAATAAACACTGGGGATTTAACAAGCTATGGACTGTAAAAAATCTGACTCCATGCCTGCAATCAGTTAAGAATACTTTTATCTCTGTGTAGTTTAACTGACGAAAATGGCCAGTTCCTAAAAACTGCTTCTGATTTGCCCAAGCAAGGTGCCAACGGTTCTCGTGCACCATAAATGCTGCCCAGGTCTCACTCTAAAGAAACTGTACTTCTGTTATAATTCTAGCACTTCCTTAAGAGCTCACATTTCTGGTAAGAGCTCACACATAAGTGTGCGCATCACTGGTTTCTCGTATCCTGCATTTTTTCAACCAGCTGCTGCCTGTAGCCCTTGAGATAGCTCCCTGCTCAGCACAGCTCCTGTGCCAAGCTCCGCGGCGCGGCCGCCTCCGAGCTGGGGAGCACCACAGCTCTCTGTGCCTGCACGCAGCCCTGTGGCAGGCTTTTCCACGCAGAGGGGACTAAGTGGAAACTTTTTTCTGATTTAACTAGGTGATCTCCTGAGGTCCCATCCAACACAAACAAGTCTGATCCTTTGCTGTTTCTATCTCATCTGTGATGCCAACCTCTTCTGTAACACTGACCTGACTTGACTTTGCCTGTCCTTCCCTCATGCACTGCTTCTCTACCTCTGCCTTGAATTACAGCCTTCCTGGTGACAAATCGAGGTTTACCCTTGTTAGAGGGGGAACAGGTATTCTGCAGGTCACTGCCACCACTTGTTTCTGACACCAGCTCTGCAGCCCTTCGTTCTTGTGCTGTGTCTGTGCTACAGGAGGCTTTCCATTCAACCCTGAACTATTTCTCTCAAGTCAACTGATCACAGTGAACATACAGCTGAATGGCAGAAAAGCTGGCATAGCATTATCAGTTCATAATGTCACTTTCCTGCATGTAAAAAAAACCTTTCAGGTTTGCAATGCAGCAAAAAAATACTCCACAAATACTTTAAAGGGGCCCAAAGCAATAACTTTTCTTTATCTTCTGATGACTGCATGGAGCAGTGTAAGCACAGCAACAGCAAAAGTGAAGCAAAGTCCCACTGAGCATGCCCACTTTTGTTTTGTCTTTCTTCACATTGTGGCTTTCACAAGGTATTTACAAAACAGCAGTGCTGGATTGTAACAGAATAAAAAGGCAAGGTGTATTTAGGTATGTCTGGAAACCTTCTGTGGCAGGAAGCAAACAGAGGGGAAAGCCAGAAGAGTTTGGATGGAAACACAGCAGGAATGCAGGTCAGCTCCTCAGAGGGCGTTGACCTGTCCAGCAGCAGCTAGTGTGGCTGAATGAGAGCAAACAGTTGGTGGAATAACAATTACTGTCAGGAATATCTCACAGCTACAGCTAGAGACAAATGGAGCCAGGAAGAGGTAACAACATGGGAGACGACCGCTGGTGAAAAGGAAAAATGACTTACACAATGGCTGACCCTAGAAGCATCTCCAGAAAGATCCATTTTTGTTTCTGCAGTAGATGAGAGGTGAGTTTATATTGTCACTCTGCCATTTTTTAGAAACATGGTCCTTTGTCAGGTGAAATATCTTTCTCTGTTACAGTGATCACCAGCTCTCATTTTTCACCAATGGGTTGGTGAAAATCCATTAGGTACTCTTCTGCTCCTTTCTTAACACCTTAAGGATTTGGTGGTGCTTAGAGAGACAAAGACCAAGACACTATTTACATCCCATTTAGGTCTGTGAAAGACTGATTCAATCACCATATTGAATTTCATTTAGAGGTTAAATTTATGCAGCAGGCAGAACTGAAAAGATTGCTAGCTTGGGGAAAAGCTTTTGTCTTTGAAATTCTGCACAGAACTAATTCTTCTACCGAAGCTTCCTTTGGGTAATGTGGTATATTGCCATTTGGAAGGTTTCAACTCTTTGTCCCAAGTTATGCTAAAATCAAACGCACCCTTCAAATCTCTACCTACTTCAAATAATTTTTCTATTTTTTTTTTCTGGGTATTTTCCAGATGAAATAGGAACAACACCATGAATCGTATCCACTAGTGAAGCCACAGAAAAAAAATCATTTTTTTTCTATTTCTTTTTTTTTTCCCTCATCATTTATTCTTGAAAAACATTTGATACCCATGTCACAAACAACCCAACGGGAAGCAAGACAGTGGAAAAAAAAAGGGAATGAAAGATAATTAGCAGGGAGCAACTCAGAAGGGAAGTCAGGGATGACAAATGTGACTGACACATGTGGTATTTGCTATTGTATAGAAAGAAGGAAATTCAAAGCCTCCAATGCTGGCATCAGTCTGAATGTGGTAAAGGAAGGGGGTTACACGTTCAGCTGTCAGAACAGGCTTCTAGGGCAGCAGAGAGTTCCTACTATTGTGAGAAACCCCGGAAGAGAATGCACCCAAGGACATATTTTTGCTGTTGTTGATGGACAAAACAGCGGATGTGAGAGAGAATCATGAGAGAATGCGGACAAAACAGCAAACACCCGTTGAAGACGAAGATAAGGACCACCGTATCTTCAAGGAACTGTCTGAAACTGGGCAGTAGGACCAAAACAGGGCCTTCTGAGCTGGAATGAGGCCATCTATGGAAATGAGTTCCTGGACGTCATCAAATGGCCACAGAGAGATGACCACCAGGGGTCTCAAAAGACCACCAGAGACCACCAAAGGGACAGAGGGTGCATGCGCACAAGGGTGGGGTATATTGTAATTAGTTCCAGGAAGTAGAATGAATATGTGTGATCATTCCAATAATTTAATGCATATGTAGATAAAAAAAGAAATAAAAGCTTTAGCAACACACCTTAGGGCATGCACAATAGGGGGAGCTATCCCCGGTGCATCCAGCGCTGCAATAAAGTTAATGTCTGCTTCTTAATACTACATGGGTGTTAAGAGGTTTATTCCCGATTTTCAGTGACACTACCTATCCAGCTGCAGGGATTCAGTAATACTGTGTGACAGAATCCCTGGCAGAGAGGCTCTTTGCAGCAACTGAAGTACAGTTTGCTGCAGGAAATTTCTGAAGAACATCTGCATCTCCTCCCCCCAAAATCTCCCAAGTCAGAATCCATGCATGTTTGAAAATGTTTTTTTTCGTTGCTCATTGTTTGGATTTTAAAAACAAAAACATACTACCTCATTCTCTGGTTTGGGTATGCTGGTATTGATTATACAAGTGCTGATCAGGCTGCAGCTCAGACTAAGCATGACAGCCAACTCCGATCTTAGTATTGATCCTATTCTAGGGACCTCTTTAGATGGGACTGAGCGTGCAGGTCTGCATGACCAAGGTTAATATAACGAACCATGAGAACTCACTGTTACCTGCTGCCAGGAAGATGAACATCTGGTTACCTATTGGAATTATCAACAAAGTCATATGTGGTCAAATTAGTCCCAGAGTGGAGGACAGCCAATTATCCAGGCTAATCCAAGCAAGCGAGAGCCTACACAAGGTAGCAAATTGTCAGAAGAGGAGGAATTAGTGTTGCATCTAGGCACACTGCTCCTATAAGAAATTGAAGTTAGATGTGAGAAAGGTTCTTAATGGCTCTTAATGCATTAAGGCTCTTAATGTATTACCAGCTGTACATTAACCAAGGCCTTATAAAGTGCAGACTGGGGATAAAATACTGTTGCACCAGGATGGAGTGGGATTCAGCAGGCACAATTCCGCCCGGAATTCTCTAGGGAATGGGGAGAGCAATCAGGTTGCACCATCGTTTTTGTGTCTACTGTAAAAGTGTTAAGGGGGTTATCCGTCCTAGGGACACATACTAAGGACAGCCTGCTCCTTGAGCTTCAGGGGCTGCCTGCTCCACACAACTTACAATGGTCTTTTTAGCCTTTCCAGTTGGTCCTTGGACAATAAACTGTAAGGAGGCCCTGTCAGAATTTGCAGAATAGGAGCCCTGTGGAATTCCCAAGCTGTCCCAGACAGAGGTAATGCAAACTATAAACAAGTACTCTGTTATTCCAAATACTGACCATATGTTCATTTTACTCTGAAAAATGACTTAAGGAGGACAGTGCCAAGAAAATGACAACTCGCACACTTTCCCTTAATCCTTTCCTTTCCTTAATCTCACAATGAAATATTTTTCCTTTGTCTGTATAAATGCACTTTCAATGAATTGTGGGCAAATTTTAAGGTACAATGCAGACCATTGCACAAATGCCCTACTGATATCAGTGAAAGTTCCATACAAGGACTATAACCACAGCATGTAACTGCAGGCTCAAAGAAAAATCATGTCCAGAAAGTACTTTGAATGTCTTTGACTTCAATACATTTCTTCTGTGAAAGTATTCAAAATAAAGCTTAAAAAATGACCAGTTTTAAATATCTGGAAATTAAATTCATTTTTCTATACTGTAAAGTAAGTCACTCTCCATAAGTAACTCAAACCTGAACGTGACATGTTCCAAGAGCAGATTGCTGTACAGGCCTCTTTGGGCCGACTGATTTGTTAATTTCTTCTTCCCTTCCATGGTAGCTGGATACCACAGAGACAGCCATCTTAATGTGAAAACAAGCGGCAAGTCTGGTGGACAGCTCTCACTATCTGCCCGTTTTCTTACCTCAACTGAGCTGTTAGTCGAGCCTCCTGCTGCTGTGTGTCTGCTGTATTGTTTGAACTGCTGCAACCCATCCTGCACAGCTTGTACCACTCCATTTACCCCTCGCGGGAAGCAGCCTTCTCTGGGTAGAGAGCGCAGCTCGGAAATGCAGGTCTGAACTCGTGCAAAGTTCTCTTTCACTTGCTGTAAAACAGTGTTCAATGACACTGAAAGACTGGAAACATCAAACTGACAGTAAGAAGTATTTTTCAATATGATCAACAAGGCTTTGGAATTTACTGCACCGAGATAAGACTGAGGCCAGGAGCTTTGCACTATTCATAAAGCAGTGAACAGTGATATGAATTTAAAAAATAGCCGGTTGCTGTAGTACAATACTCATGAGCACTCCTCAAGTTTCCAGCTCCCCACGTATTGCCTGCTGCTAGCCAAAATGCAGTAGATCTGCATGGCAGGGAGAGTTCACACCTCTGACCATGCATTATACTGAGGCAAAACCTGATATATGAAATGACAGATGTAAAAATTAGTCTTTGGTCTGTATGGCATCCCCAGCCTATTCCTTCCCCCACTGCCATATCCATGCTCCTTTACCCAGGGGTTGTGCACTTCCAGAACCTGCCCTCACGAGGACATGGAGGCAGACTGTATCAGCAAGCTCAAAAAGGGGTTACATAGACTCATGGGCAACAGGTCCATAAGCAGATGTCAAGGGGAATAAACCAGGAATGGACCCTCTAACATCCTTAGTACTGCAGCTACGCAACAGTGGGAGTACAAGGAGAACAAACCGCAGAGAGCAACCAGGTTGCTGCACTTCCCAGCACAGCCTCTCTTCCGGAGACTGTGCTCATGGATGGATGGTCTGACTCACTGTAGCTCTCACAAATAACTGCTCTTTCAGCACGCTCACCACAGTAATAATTATCAAAGGACCAAACCTTGATGGAGGGTCCAAGGATCCTCTGTGGACCCTCTTGCTTCAAAGATGAAGCACTAGAGCAAGTGTTAGAAAGGAAAACTTATTCTATAGCTGTCACCTGTAAACATTTCTTATTCTTTAAGGTACACAGCTATCCCTGTACAATGATTGTCCCGAGGACAGCTAGTCTGATTGAACTAGTTGAACATTTTAAATGCACAAATTATTAGCCCCCTAACCCTGTATTCTCTGTGTTATCTCATGTACTGGTCGCCTATTAAGGATTTCTGGTCATACTCTCATTGCCTACTGGGGTGATTTACACATTACTTACAGTTCAGTGTTGCTGAATCCTTATAATCTATTTGTTATTTATCAGTTTCTTGAACTTGGTATCACTGCATACTGGTCATCCAAATCCGCAGACAGCAGTCTGCATATGAACCAGGCTGGACTGGCCTCTCCCAGCTTCTCTTTATCTGCACAGCATTAGTTAAGGCTGCACGCTACACCATGCCCAGTCTGATCTTCTCTGAGCAAAGACAATGCTACAGAGCACCAGGGATACAAAGACGTTCAGACCATCTCAGCTGGTCAGCTCACATGAGCTTCAACAAGACCTGAGACATATTGAGCAAGTAAACTGGCAAATTCTGGCCAACGGAAAGATTATTGATGAACTCTCTAGAGGTCCCTTCTAACTTCAACTTCTGTGATTCTGTGAACTCTAGCAAATCTGTTTGAAGCAATTTGAGATATTATTGCCAGAAATCACCCTTCTCTCAGAAGAGGCAACATATCCTTCACTTGCTTCCAAGGCTTAGAGCTCTGACTCATCCAGTAGCTCCTGAGCAGCCAGAGTTTACAGCAGGGTGGTCCAGCTGACTCAGTTATGAACCAGGGTTTGTGTTCACAAATGGCTCAGCTGTTTCTGCAGGCAAACTGGGACAGAAAGCTGAGACATCTCAAACCTCAAAATGGTGGAGACGGCAGTTTTAAGGAAAGACATCAAACTGTGCACTGGCCATGCTCTACAGAGAGAGATGTTTCTCTAACCAGTGCCTGGCCCATTATATAAATTCTGCTGTGAGATTAGTAACTTTTAGTAAATGTAGAGAGCAAAGAGATGGAGCCTCTTTAAACTGCTACAGCAAATTCTTCTGTCAACTCTCAGATTTCTGTGGATGTCTGCCCTGAAATTTCAGGAGGCAGCTGCAGCTCACAGGCATAAATCAGAAGTATTGCTCCTAGTAGTGGCAGAAAAGTGCTCAGCACACTGGAAGGCATCCTAAACTCCCAGTAACTACCTGGCCCTTGGAATCAGCACCAGCAGAGTTGCATTTTTCTTGTATCCACACAGCTAGCTTAAACATTCACTTAAACAAGTCTGCACAAGCAGCAATTTCAGTTCTGGAATGTGCTCTGGAGAGAAGTTAAGCTTATAAGCACAAAATGAATGGCTGAATATTTTTGACTCCAGGTCACCATTAGACTAGGAAACTGCTTTGGAGATCTCACTAACAAGAGCAGTGATTAAAATGTTTTAAAAACTCTTTGACACTAAAGCAAGCCCATTAAATATATGGCTAATCTTGGATACTACTCATTAAAGATGCAGATGTTAACTACAAAAACTTCTCAAAATCCCTTCCAAAGTTATGTAGTACATTTTTTTTCCAGGTGCTAATGGAAACTGTTGAAGAGAAAGTTGCTGTTCAGTCTAAAAGATCTGGTGTAAGGGGGTGTTGTCGCCCCTTAACAACCTGAGAGAACAAGAGGTCCTACTTTATAAGAAGACTATGTGCCCAGGTAAGAAATCAGCCCAGAGGTTTGAGCTCTAGCTTGCAAAATTAAATGCATTTCTGGTCCAGGATGGAGCGTATCCTCTAGGAAGGCAGAGAGTGACCCAGAGAGCAAGGGGTCATTCTGTATGCAACTTAGAAGTTACAGCTCACCAAGTGGCTTTATGTCAGAGAACCACGCGTACTCAGTATCCTGCTGGCAGGAAGCAAGAGCCCTCAACATGTGAATTAGAATTCCATATTTATAGGAAAAAACAATAGTCCTGGTATTGTGGAGAAGGCTGAAATGGAACAGAGGTGTTTAGCAGACAAAGATATAAAGTTATTCTTGATACCAGAGGCTGAAGAAGACCCAGATACTTGCATCATTCTTAGTGAAATTAGGTCCACTGAAGAGGACAGCCCTCCTACTATATTTACTGCCTACAACAGAGAATGAACAGTTCTGAAAGACAGCATTTAGTACACCATTGGATGTTTAAAATAGATGGTTACTAGGAAGAAAACGCAAGTAAAGCTGAGGAGGAGGGGAGCAGGGGCTCACACTAGAGCAGGGCACCTTTCAGCAAGGTAAGCACTTCGAGCTCAGGTCCTGACAGCAAGAACTGCCTGCGCTTGAGAGTGGACATCACCAAATTGGACAAGTGCCACAGAAATACAATATTGTGACAAAAGAGTTAATGGATCTCAAGTCATGTCAAAAGAAGGAGAGGTTGTTTTTAGCTTCCAGCATTGGAATAGCATCCAATAACTAAATCACCTTTGGGGAAAAAAAAAAAAAAAAAAAGTGAATACCAAAAACAGGCTTTGAAGTTATTGAGGGACTGTAACAATGATTTACACTAAGATTTATGGTTTGTTCTCTTTCATTTATCAGCTAGAACACTGAGAGAGGCTTTGATTACCTTTAGAAGAATAATATATGAGATATAAGCAGTTTTGTCAGTCAAGCCAGAAGAGGAATCATATGAAAAAATCCCTGCAAGTTAAAGATAGTAAATGTGACTTAGGAACCAAGTGCAAATCTCACAGTGACAATGATTAACCACTGGAAGGAATTATTCTAATTCTTTAAGTATTCACAGATCAAAAACAGATATCTTTCTGGAAGAAATGTTTTAATGGTATATGAGTATTTTAGTAAAATATAATAGTCTGTAACTCAAAGCCAGACATTGATAATTTCTCTGTCCTTAAAAACCTGTGACTGTCAGAATGAGGAGATATTCTTCAAACAAGCAAGAGAGCCCCGTGTGAGAAGAGAAGTCATATGATTGGCTGTTGGGTATCGCATCTGATGTGCACTTGCACTCTAGTGATCGGTGATTCCCAAAGGAGCTCTGAGGCCGCTGTCAGCCGGCACAGGTAGGAACGACATCAGGAAATACCTACCCAATCCAAGGTGTTTGGCCCACAACACTTGCAAACAAATTTGGACATAAAACAGAATCAAAGAAAATATGCCTGGAACCAGTTATGAAAAAGACTGCCGAGTCTATCTCCACGTTACCGTGTCAGGATGAATGATATGTAATTTCATCCTAAGGAGCAAGACAAGCATCTGTTCTTAAACTCTCTAATAAGAGAGATTTCACAGTCTCTCCAGACAATCTTCTGTATGTACCCTCCTAGTTACCCTGGTCATATTAACTATAATTTATTCTACAGCACAGATAATCCCATTTGCGACAGTTTTCTTGCAGATGACATTTTTTAGATTTATGATCACTGATACTGGCTTTTTTTTTTTTTTATGGTTAGTCTATGCCTTTCTCGAGATAGGAAAACTTTAAAAAATAATCCAGAGAGCTTTTATCCTTGCTAAATAAAACAGACCATACTAGACTGCACAAATGAGTGTTCAGTAAGACTATTTCTAATAGTCTGGCTTCATAGATGCTTGTAAAATTTATCTCAAACTTTTATTGCAGAGCTGTTGATAATTCTACATCTGCATTTATGCTGTTAGGTATCCCTAGACAAGTAAATTATTTGTTCTTATTGACTTAGATCTATATATTCAGGACATTTCTCAAGTTTGTCAAAAATATTTAGAATTCTGATCCTTTCCTCTAAAATTCATGGAACCCTTCCCCAAATGGAAATGTTTGTACAATCAGTAGTTGTACAGACCATTTCACCGTCCAAATTATTACAGTTATAGAGTTGTATTTGATAAGCTAGATAGAGAAGTAATGTAGACAGTTTCAGAAAGTGAAGTATGGAATGAGAGGAACAACTGAACTTACAGAAGAGAACAGAACAAAGCCTAATTTATGCACATGAGCAACTTCAAACATCCTAGACATGACACTCCCTCTTTTTAAACAATAAAATCTACTTCTTCCATTAAATGTAAAAAAACAGAACAAAGCAAAACAACTTTGCAAATTATTCATTTTTTTAAACTTGTACTAAACGCTAACTTTCTTTACTGAACTGCAACAAGCTACCGCATTCCTATTTGTTAGATCCCAAGAGACAAAATTTCACACATACCATAAAGGGAAGCAGACACTCCTGGTGGTTCTGCACCACATAGAGACTCAGCAGGGGAATACGGCAGGGACCTGTCAAACTGCACGCCAGGCAGAGCGTATTTTCCAGAGCTTCAGAGAGCACTGAACAGGTGCTGGTCCACGAGGGTGTTGTGACATCCACGATGAGGATCCGCGAAGGCTGCTGGGAATGTGCTTTAGCAGCAGAAAACCCTCTCCGTGTTTCTGAGATGACTTTTCTGGAATTCATGGCTTCTGAGTTTTGATACCATCTGCATGAGAACAGGAAAAATTCCTGTAAAAAAACAGCAATGAGAAAAGGACAGTATGATGTAGCAATAAAATGCTGCATACACATAAATGTTACACTGTGGAGCACAAAGAACAGACCTTTGTCCTTCGGAGTATCTGACACGAGGGGTTAGTCTCTCCATCAGTGACAAAAATCTCAGTGACTGTAGCATTACAGTTACCCAGCACATTACCAGTAATCTGCTGAGTACCCAGCAAGGTCACCAGTCATTAGAGCTAGGATCCAGAACATGGATTGCAGCGAGCCTTAAAAAATTTGCAATGTCAGAAATCCCGAGAAAAAGTATGTTTCAGTCAAACAGCACCTTGGATTCCCAGAGCTGGCAGGAGATGCTGGAAATGCCTTGTATTCCCAACTGGGCTTAATGTGTGTCACAGACCTGGGCCAAAAGATGCAGAGATTTGCCAGACCAGCTTGGCAGATCTGTGAGCTCTGCAGGCACAGATTGCATAAGTAAACAAAAGATTAGGGCTCCTCAGATCCTGGATCTTGTGTGTGGGAACACAAAAGGTGCTACCATGCCCCTGGAGCCCATGGTCCCAGAGCAATCAGAAGAAAAAGCACGTGGTTTGCCTCACCCCATCACCTTCTGTGTGTTTCCTTTCAAACATCTAGCCTTTCACCCAGCAATACCACTACCTAATCTTGCATGCATAGGGCTCACATGGTGGTGCCTGGGGAGTCTTCCCCACAGTCTTAAAGAAGATTTGACTATTTCTGTGGAGTAACAGGCAGAGAGAAGCGAATGGGAGGAGGCTGCGCTCAGAGTCCTGGGTCATCCCATGCCTCATAGGAATGAACCAGAGGAACTGCTCAGAGTTAACTCTTGGCTCAGAGGTTTGGAAGCCAAGGGCTCATATATTCATATCCACAGACCTTGAATGTGACTTCTGCTTCTTTTCCATTCCTCCTTTCAATACATGTATCTTAACTTCAAGAGCCAACATTTTCCTGTTAAAAATTACTTTCTCTCCTCCAACGATGCTGTTTAAAATCTCTTCCTTCACTAAATCTAAACATATCTGCACAAAAAACTCAGTGGTCCTTTCAAGGATATAAAAATATCTTAAAAATATGTTTCACCAATTCCAGTAGTATCTAACTATATGGATATGCTTGTGCCCCTGAAAAGCGGTTCTGTAATTACACATATCTCTTTAATAGGAACTTGAACAAATTATTTCATCTTACAGCAGTGTAAATCCCCAGTAGGTTTAGTAAAACATAAACTGACCCTAGATTTACATGATTCTATTCTGGTCAGAATCTAGGACTCCCACATGCAGCTCTTACTTTGTCACAGGTTCATCCGAGTAATGCAATTTTTTTCCTGGTCCCTAAGGAGAAATGCTACTATAATTCCTACAATCCCCTGCACATCAGAGGAAGAATTTTTATAGGTCCTGGAAAGAGAAATATATTTCCATCTGACTGAGGTATAATCAGACCTATATTTAAAGGATGTTTGTCCATGATGGCAAAGTAGAGTGATCACAGATTGAGTTTCAAATCTGAGGCTAACATTTCAGAATTGGTGAAAAGTTTTGTATATGTCAAATATATACATAGAGAAATGTATCTTGCTTTGACTAGTAACCAGAGGTAATTTCAGTGAAAAATGACAAAATGTCAGGGGCTACTTTAATCGACATCTCTTCTGCATCTTTACAGTTTATGGCAGAATTTACTAAATGACTTCCCTAAATCTGAAAAGAAATATTTGCCTGACACTAGTATTTGTGATGGGACTCCCTAAACGTCCCCTTCTACCAGCCCCCAGTGCTTTCTCAAACAAGTAGGCAAAACCCACCTCACAGTCAGCAAGCTAAAAACAGGCGGCCTTTTAGTTTGCATTGGTTTCAGGGAGAAAACTGAGTCTTAATACTGAAAGCACTTCCCTGAATTTGAATGAATGCACTCATTCTTAATACTTAACAAGATGAGTCTTATTTTAAGTAGCATTAGTAAAATGGATCCCTCATCAGCTGCATTATCAGCTGAAGGAATTTAATTTCGTCTTAATTGTGGTCTCTTAATTAATTTCTGCCTAGCAATATTCATATGATTTATTTGCACATCAATGTGCAGTGTTTGGCATTCAGCGTAAACTGCCCATCCCTCTCTCACAGTCTATCCCAGTTATCCCTAGCCGTGATGATGCTAAATAATCCCGTTGCTATGGCAAAATCCTATCTATCTTCATTTAAGCAGCAAGGGAACTAATAGAGAGTTCCTTCTCTATTAGTAATCCCTCTGTAATTGCCTAAGGGATTACACCATAATTTCTTGTGTATTGAAAAATGTTAGTTCTAGCAGTTGATGTGACATTAACTTACTGCTCAATAAAACAGAACTTATTAACTGTCAGAGCTAGTTGCTAAAGGAAATGTAGCATTTGCTCAATACAAGAAGACAGTCATTTTTCAGAACAACAAAGATAAGGACCAAAAGAAAACCTTGCCATACGGGTGGGTTACGATTGCTGATGATATTCTTGGGCAGCCTATTATCATACCCACTTAATCGGTGGCAACAGCACGAAAACATTAAATAATATGGAAGGCTAGAAAGTGTAACTGAGAGGGAACACCCAGGCCATTGGTTACAAGTATACTAAGGTTAGTTTTCATTTCATTTTTGATATAGAAACCATCAAAACTTGGATCCATCTTCACTCTAAGTGGGAAGAAACAAATGCAAAAATCTGAATAATGTTTAAGTTAAAAATACCATATTGGGATAATATCTATGAACATTATATATATAATACTATTATTACTATATTGTATATTAATATACTATACATTATGATACACAGTGATATAGTATATACTATAAACATGTAATATATATATTAATAAAATGCATAACATATAGTATATAGTGTATAGTATATAGCATATAATATAGTGTGTGTGTGTGTGTGTGTATATATATATATATATACACACACACACATACATTAAACAGAGAAAGAAAGACCCTACAGCCCTACTGCTATGAAGGACAATTATTATGACAGACAATGACTATATCTACTGAGACAAAACAAAACAAAAACTTGTGATGCTATAATAAGGAAATGCAGAATATTGGCAAGGAACTTGTCAAACACATTAGGAACAAAAAAAAATCTGGAATTAAGATAAATCTGCTATTAACTTATAAGGATAGATTTTTTAATAATGTAGAAAAAGTATTCAACCAATACTTTGATAGGCACTTAGAAAAAAAAGCAATGATCTATTACTCTCTTTCCCATTAGTGGTTAGAGAGGGTATTAAACAGTAGCTGCTAGAATCACAAGTTTCACATTTCAGAAATGCGAAGTCTGCACCTAGGAGTTCTTTGAACCATCACTGTTAACCTTTATTCATGTAGCAACTGTAGAAGTTCTGGAGTATCTGCAATATTCACGTCTTAGCAATGAGTACACAGATCACAAGTGCCTTTTGTCACAGTGAACCCAGCAGGCAAAATCACAGAACCACCACCATAGCACTCAGTCAATAATTAAGGAAAAAATGACTGTGTCATCATGGGAAATAACCCTCACTAAACATTAGATTTTAATAGGATTTTATATAAGCTTAGGTGGCATGAACAGGAGCATCAGCAGAGTATAATTCTATTTCTGTGTGGCATTAAATTTAAACACACTTGCTTTTAGTCACCATAGCACTATGAAAAACACTACAGCTCCCCCACTGAATAGCAGCTAGTTAATAAAGAAATTGCAGATAATCACAGAAGCACAGAGTGGTTGAAGTTGGAAGGGACCTCTAGAGATCACCTTGTCCAACCCACCTACTCCAGCAGGGACACTCAGAGCACACGGTAGCCAGTTGCATCCAGGCAGGTTTGAAGATCTCCAGAGAAGGAGACTCCACAACCTCTCTGGACAGCCTATTCCAGGGCTCTGTCACCCTCACAGGAAAGAAGTTCTTCCTCACATGGAGATGGAACTGCCTGTGTTTCAACTTGCACCCGTTACCC